>JAJLXT010000154.1:0-20872 GCA_030571395.1 Nakaseomyces sp. UFMG-CM-Y6046
CTCTTGAAGAAGCCTTTAAATGTCTCTTTTGAAATTAAATAAATCCCAAAATATTAAAATTTTGATTTCAACCGAATTTAAAACAATTGATGATATTATTGAATATTACATAAAAAGGAGAAAGAACTGGTTTTTTTCATGCAGAAAAAGAATATCTTATTAAATCTATCATTATAATATACATATTGTTACAACTATTCTTTGAACACAAAGAATATTTAAAAAAAGGGTCATTAAAGAAAAAATCGATAAACTTAGAAATGTAGAAGGAAATAAAATTCCCTACTACTGGTGAAGTTTTTTTTTTTTTGCTCGAATATTGGGCTGTAGGGAAGCAGTTTTTAACATCAATTTGGGACCATCTTCTTCTTCCCTCTTTTTAACCATTCTTAACAAGTTCGTAGATACTATACTTATACCCATTCCACAATCATCAAATGTAAAGGTACACTCAATAAAGAGCTGATTAACTTCATTTAAAACTCTTTCATTTCTTCTAAAAAACCTTATTTTTTTTTCCCGAGGTTGATCAATTCCTACCCCAAAAATTCTGTTATAAGTTGCCATTCGTATCTCCCTACCAAAGAAAAGACGAATCTCCCCGGAAACTCAAACAGAGTTTAAAATATTAAGAAAACCAATCAGCCATAGGAAAAAAAAATAAGACCACTCACTATTAGAAAAAATGAAAAAGAAACTCAGAAAACCATTTAAGACCAATTGAAACCATGTAATAGAATATAGATAAGTGTATTCGAAACAGGTTATGAGATGGAAAAAAAAAAAGAAAACACTTCCAAACACACTGCCGAATCCGCTTATGTGGGACTCTAATATTAGGATTACTTTCATTGTAAAAAAAAACAAAAAAAGTACACTTTCTTCTCCTTAAATCTTTACTGGAAAAACCTTCTTCGTAGATAACCGGTACTAGTTTATTCTTAGAAATTACCACCTTCCTAAAAAATAGAAAAAAAGAAAACTATTCTCTTCATTAACGCTATAATCTTAAATTTTATTTCTTGCTTTTCAGAATCCTGATATCAAATGTTAAAGAATTGTTTTTATCGAACTCCAAATTATTCACCTCCTCGAGATATAACCTTTGTATTACTTAAAACCTCAAAGGTGAAAGTAGGAAAGAAAAGCAATTCCCGTTCATCAAGTCGAAGTTAAAAAAAAGATAAAGAAACAATTTCGGTTTCCTGATCCGCCTACCCCGGGTTTCAAAAAGGAATCATCTGCTCAAATCATCTCCTTCCAAATTGGAAAATCTGGCAACGCGAACTATGCGATTACATCCACCTACAATAACTTATCACCGCTTACAAAACCCTTTTCATCGACAACAGAACAGATATTTTTTTCTCAGTTAACCTCTCGACATCATAAAAATTAAGTCAACCTTTATACCCCATAAAGATGGACTCACCCACAAATATAAAGAGGAAAACCAAAAAAGAAACTCTCATTCCTTAACAATTCAAAAGATTTAATAAACTAAAGAAACATAGGTTTCAGCATCACCCGTCGCAGTCAAACCGATTACTTCCCCCCAATAAGGAAGAAACAAATCGACCAAACGAATCCATGAATCCCAAACGAATCAAAAAAAAAAATGTCCAAAACTTTTTCATTTGTCTTTATTTCTTACCCGTTGTCAAAATTATTATTTTTTTTATCATGTGCTTATCGTCATCCGCCTCTTTCAATTAAACTTTTTTTTTTCTCCTTCCCGCGTTCAGACGGAAAAATTGAAAAAAAAAAAAATTAAAAATAAAAGACAAACGCGAAAAACAGAAGACAAAAAAAAGTGTATAATTTCAACAAAGTCACGAATCAACAAATAGCAGGAACAACCTTTCCTACATTAGTAGAATGAGGAATTACAAATAAGTAATAACCTACCCGTCGGCTAATAATCTCTAAAAGGATCAAATTCAAGTAAAATAAAAAAAAATTCTCAATAACTGATTAAAATAGGATACTAATAAAAAAAAAAAATAAAATAAAAGGTCTTTTTCTATAGCCCAATGTAGAAAATACTTTAGCAGCTTCTTACTAGTTAGTAGACATTATCATATTAGCTTAAAAATAATCCAAATGTAATGTTTTAGAGAAAAAAGATATCCATAAATTAAGCTCTCAATATGATTATCAAAAAAAAATATAAGTCAAAATAAAAATTCAACTTATTGGTAACAAAGGAGGGGGGAGAGTCTCGAATTTAGAAAGAACTCTTTAAAAAAAAACTAAACAAAAAAATAAAAACCAGAAAAAAAAAAGAATAAGTCTTCCATCTAAAAAAGGAATCTTACATTCTAATCCTTATATCTCATCTCTATATCCCTTCATAGCTAATCCTCAAGAGAGAAAAAGAATTTCTCCAATCCTCCAAGATAAGGAAATCAAAGCCAATTCCAGATATAGATAGAAAAAAAAGGGAAGAAGAAGATTACTTTCTTGTTGAGAAAATATTATTCTTATCCTCGGTATTTATTTCTTTCTTATAGGTAGTAATCCCTTCTAGGACCATTTACCTCCCCGACCTTTTTATATATAAGAAATAAGAAATAAGATAAATGAGAAAGACGGAAATAGATTTACAGAAATCGAAATTATATATCCTTTATATATTCATTTTTTTTTTTTTAGTAATGTATTTTTATTTCTTTCCTTCCCTAAAAATCAGGTTCCTTTTTTTTTTTTTTTTTTTTTTTTCTTTCCGTTTGTTTTCCTTACCTTTAATCTCTTGTGGTGATTACTTTGCAAAGAAAGATTTAAAAGTAAACTCTTTTTGACTAACACTTAGTGTAATTATTCTTTACATCTCTCTCTCTGTTCTTCCCTAACAATATCAAAAAGCTCACCTCCCCCCCCCCTCATCCCATAAACAAAAAGAAAGACAGAAAAAAAAAAAGACAAAAAAGAAAAAAGGAGGAAAAAGAAAAAATGTCATTGAGAGAAGAACAAAATAAAGTAGAATTGAAGTCCAAATTATAATAGAACCTCAAAGCCTACCACACAACAAACTGTACAGAGCAGAGAGAGAGAAAAAAAAGATAAATATTTGGACAAAAAACATTGCCCTTGTTTATTTGCACTTTGTAATAATTTTAACGAGAGATTGATAAAATAAAATAAAATAAAATAAAATAAAATGACGCCAAACCCGCACACGCCAAACAGAGCACACACACACTCTCTAATCGAATTTAAACTACATTTTATTGTAAAAACAAAAAAAAAAAAAATTGAAAATTTTATACGAGTGATTCTGTGAGAAATACAGAATCTCGTTTCCCTAACCCTCATTTTTTACTCTTCCGGGAAAAATAAAAGGCAAAGAAAAAAAAAAAATCACGCGCAATTGTGTGAAGAAGAGACCATAGGGAAATGAAAAATAAAAAATAAAATAAAAAAAATAAATAGAAGAGGGGGAAAAAAACAAACAAGGATGCAAGGAGGGAGGAGTGGGGAGATGAAGGTGGTCCGGTGAAGAGGGAAGAGGCGGAAGGAACAGGAGCTATTGCATGAGTAAGGCTAGAATCCGATGGAGAAAAGCCAGAAAGAGAGGGGGGGAGGGGTGCTGGAGGGTGGCGAGAGCGAGGAGGTAACAAAAAAAAAAAGAAAGAAAGAAAATAAGAAATAGAACGATTTTTTTTTCTCTCTCTAATACTGGCGCACGCGTATCCTATTCCCTTTTTTTTTTCTCCCTTTCTTTCTCTCTGTTCCAATTTCCGTTTCTTTTTCTTTCCTTCTTTTTTAGTTTTTCCGTGTGGATATAGTACTCTTTTACCCACAAACCTACGTCATAAAAAAAAATTAAAAAAAGCCTGCATTGTCCTTGGATTTTACCGAATTTGGAAATTCTTTTCAACAGTTTACTTCTATATCCTTCTTTTTTTTCAACAATAGACAGAAAAAAAAAAAAGTTCACCCCATTATTCTTTAACTTCAATTCACGTTTGTTCTATTTCACTAACAACATGCTGTAGAAAGTAAGGGGTAAAAGAGAGGAAGATAAATAAACAAGAAAAAAAAAGAAAGAAATTTTAACGAAAGAAAAAAAAAAAAAGACACTATAAATTTCGTTAACTTCAGTTCTCCGAAGGCAGTTTCTGCACACTACTACAAAGAAAGGCTGGGTAGGTTTTGTTGAGATAGTGTAGCTCTAAATTTTTTAGTTCTTTAGTTTTTTTAAACGTTGCCGTCATAGAAAATGCAGTACGGAAAAACAAGGAAATTAGAGGGTTAAGAGGTATCTTGTTCTTCTTTGTTTACAATACGTGCTTCTATAGTTGTTTTTCGTTCTTAAGTTCATATTCTCTTTTTGTTTTTTGTTTTCTTTTCGTTGTTAGGTTAGAGAAAGTGAGATGAGCCGGAAAAAAAACGACAACAACACCTGAACAGTTAGAGAGAGAGAAAAAAAATATCTTTGTAGGGTAAAGTTGACAATAGAAGAATTTTTCGAATAGCGTTTAGAGATTCAATTGTTGAGTAGAAAGTACAAATTTATGGACAAATGTAACCATTTTATCATTGCTTTGTCGTTTACCGCCATCAGTTTATTTATCAGTGTTTATTTGATAGCTCGGAAAAGTACAATAGATAAAAGAATTTATTGCATGTAAACGGAAAAACCCATTCACCTCATATTCGGTTATTAGGAAATACAACCGCCGATACCTTTTATGTGAAGACAACAAAAAAAAAAGAAAGAAACTACAACTTTGTTCGTATTACTTTTCCTCTCATCCGAGAAAATGGGAACGAACAGCCCCGCCACACTCGATTACTATGCAGGTTTTGCTTTTCTAATCATAAGTAAAGTGAAAGAAAGAAAGAAAAGCACACAGGCAAGTTGAAGCGTTCATATTCTCTTTCTTTCTTTTTTTACTATTTAGTTTTCTTCTTAGCAAAGTTAAAGATAAAGGTTTTGATTTAAAAATAGAATCAACCTCAAAAACGCAGTAGTATAGCCTCAAAATCTTTTTTTCTTCCTATCAATTTATTTTCCTAAATAAGTAAAAAAAAAAAAGAGTTCTGAAGAAAAAAAGAAAGAAAAGAAGAAAATAAATCTTTTCTTTCCTCTCGTTCGATTCCTCTCTTCGGGATCTAACTTCAATTCATCGGTTTTTTTTTTTACTGCTTTTTTTCTCCGATCCTTCGTCTTTTTCTAACTGCTATCGTTAATTAAAATGCTATCGAAAAATTATATACTGAAATATTTTTTTTACCCGATTTGGAGAAGAAATCGTTTTTTTTCTTCCCCTTTCCACGCGTCTGGATCTTTTTTTTTCTCTTTGTTGTATTTTGTCCTTACTTTTTTTTTACGCGCAGCACAGCCTTTTCTTACGCGTAAAACTTGCCAGAAAAAGTTAACAACCAACAAAAAAAATGTGGTAGACCCTAATTTGTCTCCGACCTACTTCTATACTTCTTTTCTTCTTTGTGTTGGTCTTTTCATGATGAATATTTTTTTTACTATTTATGGAAAGTTTACGAGATCCGATGAGCTGTTACGTCACGTTTAGATATCTTTTTTCTTTCTTTCTTTTTTCCTATTCAAAAAAAATTTTTTTTCCTAAAACTGATAAGTAATTGAATCTAAAAATAGATTTTAAAGTGGTGTACTGGTTTGAGAAGCATACGACTTCTACCGCCAATGTATAATATAGCATGATTGATTACTTACTCTTGAATTACACTTTCTTTCTTAAACCTCTTCTGTGTAATTTACTTAAAGAGCTACTGTCATGACTTTTGTGTATTCAACTTGCTTCTCTTTGGTATGTGATTGACATCTTAGATCATTACACCACGAAGTAAGACTATGATCCACTTTTACCTTATTGGGTAAAAAAATAAGAAAATATAACTGAGTGTATATCTCTCAGTTTGTAAAAAATAAAAAAAAAGGATTGAAGGATAAAAACCTTGTTTTGTTGTTCAGCCTCTATTTTACCTTTTGATTTGTCATGATGATAAAGATTATAAAACATCTCATTAGTGAACAAACCTTCCTTTGCAACTAACCCCCCCATTTTTTAAAAAGTTTCTTCACCTTTTTACCCCCCCTCCCCCTTATCATTCCACACCATTCACACCACACTCAAAAAGAGTATTTTCAGGAGTAGAAAAGCGATGGTTATATGGGCGGTAAAGGTGTATCTATTACTATGAATTTGTTTTTTTTTTCCTTGTAAATCAAATATCAGATGTTTAAACTGTTTATGTTTGTTCTTTTACAAATTTACAAATATTTGTCCATGGCGTCAATCTGTTGCTTTTGTCTCCTTTTTCTTATCTACATGGAATCACTGGAAACATTCTTATTGAATTCTGAGCTATTTAGAATACTCACCAACTCAAAATCAACATTATAGTCCCCTTTACTTGCGATTTTAGATTTTTTTTTTATTTTTTTTTTGTTTATTTTTACTTTTTTTAGGCAGCAGCTGCATATTCGGAGATTATAGATTTGCATCAACATCCTTTCCTCCCATACTCTTCGCAAAAAGGGGGTGGGTACGTTGGAGATCAACAAAGCTATACTAAGTTATCGGAAAAACATGGACTATCAAAGGAAAGGAAAGTATGGTGGGGGTGGTTGGATGTACATTTTAAGACTCTCCCTCTTAAGTTTTTCCTTGTCAAAAGGAGAGTGGTTGCGTGAACCCAGAGTGCAAGGTTGCTCTTTTTTTTTTTTTAATATTTTTGATTTTAGGGAGTCAAAACTTTTTGTTTTTTGGAGATTCCGCGGAGCATCTCATCGCATGCCCACGCCGCTTTCTTAGCCCAATCCTGCCAAACTAGCTGTAAAACATTCTTCTTAAACTGTATTGCAAAAAGAAAAAAAACAACACGGGGGGGAGGGAGGAATAAACAGATAGAAATAAAAAAAAAAAAAAGATTCTATTTTTATCCTCTCTTAATGGATTTTAGGGAATAGGGAATAGGATCTGGACTTCAAGTGGTAATTGTGACCATTCCTGCTCCTTCTCCCCCTGCGGTCATGTATATCCTTTTTCCTTTATTTTTTTTTTCTTTCTTTCTTTGTCTCCACATTAATTATCAACACTATTGGGTTTTTCAGTGTAGTACAAAAATCCTATCCCCCGCCCCCTCATCCCTTGTTAATTAATTGTATGCACCCCTTACTTTATCCGCTCATCTCCATCTCTCAGTCATTTTCTCTGTGTCTCCCAGTATTTCTCTCCTCGTTCGTCTACGTCTCCCCACCACCAGCTTTTTTATTTTTAAGAATTTATATATATATTTATTGCAGGCCCACCCCTACACCACAGAAAAGAAAACATAACAAATAGATGAAGCGGTGGCTCAATGGTAGAGCTTTCGACTCCAGTTAAATCTCTGGGATATTTCCTCGGAATACGAATACAATTGCAATCGAAGGGTTGCAGGTTCAATTCCTGTCCGTTTCATTCTATATTTTTTTTTTGTTCTTCTTTTTTTTTTTTAAACCCCTCAGTAATTTTTTTTTACACAATTTTATTTTACACAGTCTTTGTTTCTATTGAATTTAATTTTTTTTTTTGTTATTTTTGGAAGTAAGAATAACTAAGTAATAATGAGACCATGTTGTAACAAGTTGTAATATCTGAAATAAGGACACTGAACTTACGTACTAAATCAAAAGAAGCAACCAAGGAAAGTAAAAATAGAACTACTTTTTTTTTAGCCTTGATCTTGATATTTTGTTGTTATTGTTTTTTATTGAGGCTTTAGGATTTACAATAAAAATATCAAAAGGCAACAGATAATAATTATCACGGAATCAAAGAATATAGAAAGCGAATAAAATGGGTGAAGATGAAAAACATCATGCTGATTATACAAATTTTAATACTTCCGACAGAAAGGAAGCGTTACAACTCTTGATTGATTCATATGAGGCATTGGCCTTTGATCAACGTAACTGGGTTTGTAACTTATCGAACGCATCTTCTCTGCTATGGCATGCATACAAGTCTCTCAATGTGAATGTTAACTGGACTGGATTTTACATCACCGTGCCGGACAAACAAGAGATGCTTCTGGGACCATTTCAAGGGAAAGTTGCCTGTCAGACCATAGAGTTTGGAAAGGGTGTGTGTGGTACAAGTGCGAGCACGAAGGAAACACAGTTAGTAGGGGACGTTGATAAATTTCCGGGCCATATTGCTTGCGATGGTGAGACCAAAAGTGAAATTGTGGTTCCCATTGTTACCAAGGACAAACAGAAGACTCTCGGGGTTATCGATTTGGACTGTCTCGACTACAATGGTTTCTCCGATGTAGACAAAGAGTATCTAGAAAAGCTTGCAACACTTATCGCAGACACTTGCGATTTCTGAAATTAGGGATTATACCATTTAAAAGAAAAAAAAAAGGGTAAGAAAAAGAAACTTCATGACATCATTGTATGAAAACAGGTGATAGTGATAAAATTGCTTTTTTCTCTCTATGGATGTTAACTGAAGATACTGTTACTTGTAAAATCCTTTTCTTTTCATGAAATGCGGGGTAGTTATGAGCTTTCAAAAATATGGGGAGAGGCAACCCTGGATAATACACTCAATTCGACATTGTCAATTTAACCATTTAATATAGAATGCATCCATCAGCGTACCCCCTTTATATTGAAGCAACCAAAATGGTAAACTCCTTAATCACAAAGTTCACTAAAAAATAAATAATTAACCAAAAAAGTTATACATTGATTGCATGACAAATTTTTTACTTTTCTTAATTTTGTTTATCTTTTCAATTGTCACAGCTGTTAATAAATAAGTTGATTATATAACATTATATTCATAATGTCTTTGAGAATATCTGTAGGATGTCTACATTACTAGCAATTCCTTTTTACGCGTCACATTTTGTTAAACTTTTTACTGGGTGCGGAGTCATTTCAGATTAAAATACAACAAAACGTTAACTAAATCAAAACAAAAACTTAACGTTAATGATGATAAAGTTTTATTCTACAGAGAGCGTGAATTTCTTTTTGTGTCAGTTTGTTGGTCAGTGTCAAAAGGCACTGAGTTTTCCACTTGAAAAGTGTCGTTCCTGAGGAACGGTGTGAGTATCTCTGTCGATATCGTAAATAGCAGCCATTCTGTATGGTAGAATCAGTTAAAACAAACTTATGATAATAAAGAAAAGAAGAGATTAAAGTTATACAAAGGTAACTTGCTACTCCAAGACTTATAGATCTAGATATGAAAAATGTTATACAAAATGAAAATGGTAATAAAAAAGTAAGGAAATTGGAAGACGTCGACATAATCAATTCACCTCGATATTTATACCTGGTGAAAAATTTTCTCCTGTTGATAAGTTTTTATGTCTACTGTAAAAGCCTGTACCATCATCATCAAAAAATAACTCTCCTAGAATTCACGCTAGTAATCCCATTGATATTTTGCGATCTTAATTGTCAATACAATTTCCGATCTCATCGATCCAAAGAGTTTAGGTTTCGAATTATCAGGTGTATATCGTATAATACGTGTATAGCACATGTGAATAAATATCATATACTACGGTGCATTCTTGGATTGACAATTACAGGTAATGAGGTAGCAGGCTAATCAAAGAAAAAAAAGAAAGAAAAACCAAAAGTCTCAGGTATAAATAAACACCAGGGTCTTTTTGATCTAGATAACTTTTTTTAATTCTCTTCCATTTACTATACAATTTTCCCTATATAAAAGGAATGATATAAGACCTTGGAATAGTATTATGACGTGATATTAAAGCACACTTAACCTTTTATTCGATTTTGATTATTACTTTGAGAATCATTTCCGCTATTAACGAAAATGACAGAAACTCTCAAGTTGTTCCTTTGGAACACTAGACTGCGAGAGAGAACGATAAAAGGAACAGAGCCCTCTGATCTTGCAATAGCCATACTTTGAACTATAGAACTTATAACCCTTCATACAGATAAAAGCACAACCTATATTTATATTTTCTTATAGATATGGCTATATACTTATAAAATGTGTTAGTGAGTAAGTAAAGTGATTGCATATAAACTTCACCAAAGAGAAGTTTCTAGCAACAATTCTAATGTAAAAAAACAAAAAAAAACATGAAGAGTTAAGTTTGGTAGCAAATATTTACTGTATTTATTTTCAAACACGAGTATCCTCTTGTTGCTTGAATTATAATTGATATTTAATTTAAATACTTTTAATCTGCCACTTCCACCTTGTCCGGACAAGACATCTTCCAAATATCATCAGGGCCGTTCTTCAGAAACTCCTCCCGTTGAATTCGGATTTTTGTGCTCCATTTCCGGTGATAGTTTATAGACACGCACCCGCCTGGGTCCGTACTAGTTCTGATTATTTCTCTGGCACGTGTAAAGGCGTTATCAATGGCAGTATTACTCCATGTAGAGTAACACACGTTTCCAGTTGTGTATACTGAAACGGCTACAAAGTAAGAAATCTCTTCCTCGCCCCCTTCAGGCTTTTCGTTAATCTTGCGCAAGGCCGTCTTGCATTTTGCCGGCTGCGATGTTTGTCTCCATTGTGAAGTTACAAATAATGCAAGCACAGTAACCAGTTCCAGTAGATACGTGGCAGAAGAAATTTGCATCACTAAGTTTTTTTTTGGTTTTTGTTCTTTTTTTCTTGTATTGGTGACACTTCTATCGTTGGTGAGGTTAACCTGATTCAATTAAACAAGAAATGCACAGATTTATATGAAACCAAATAGTCCTGGAAAAGACAGCTTTTTATAAGAAAACAGGGCTTCATGAGCAAACCCAATGCTCTGCCAACCGAGTTCGAAACCGTCATAAAGGGAAGGCCAGAGGGTCGTCAACGGATTTGGAAACTTTAGGTTGCATGACTACTATATCACCATCAACGTCGCGGGCATAGGCTTGCAGAGAACTCCGGCAGCTGAGCTGCGGGGAATAAGTCACGCGATGCAATGTGGACATGTACGAACTAGGAAGTGTACCAACGTGTCTGAGGTTAATATGCTTAAAAGGGTAACGGGGTCTAAAAAAAAGGTAGGAGCACAGATAGAGGCGGAGAGTTGCAGCCTGGTTGCAGAACCGCCAACGCAGTTCCCTGAATATGATACGTTACGACAAGGACGCGCGTTCCCGAAGTGCCCACATGAAAACAGGGGTGCTACCGTTATACAATACACAGATTTTGCTTTTCAGTGGTTGGCTTGCTGCTCCGAAGACACATCGTTGGCGGAACCATCGACATTGTCCATGACAGACAGTACCTACGGTCGTTGTGGAAATTCCCCTAGAACACCACGCGTGCTACACAACAACCACATATCGTGATATACACATACCCATATGATCTGTCTGGTACCATCATATATCATTACTCTAACCATCTCGGAATGACATACCACCCATGACAAAATAGCATTATTCAACTAGTATGGGTGATAACTCCTTGAATGTCGAGGCAACTAAAGGTTGTGCCAATGGATCAGCAACATTGTTTTCAGACCTGTCATATTCTAAAGTGTGTTGTCTCTCTTGACCAATTCTCATGGCCTTAGTGCCGTAAAATTTGTTGACGTTAACTAAAATTTTGCTCCAAGTAGTTCTTAGAATAGCATGCGGTTGTCAGAATAAATTGTTACCACAGTTTCATTTCGGAGAATGCTTTAAAAGATTCTTAACAGCTTCAACCTTAGGAGGAGCGTTAGCCAATACATAAATTCCCGCTTCAGTGGAGGATGTGCAATAGGTTTTTGCTTTAGTAGATTTAACAGATATCGGGCAACTATTTATAGCAAACACAGCACCCATTTGGGAGAAGCTGCCATCTTGATTTGCGTGAGCAGGGTCAACAACGGCATATAGATTATTGTATTCAGAGTTTTTGTCTTTTTTCCATATCAAATATTTCGATCTAGTGCACCATAAATATTGGATTAATTCCTTCGTCAATGAAATTACCTTCTTACTTGGGAAAAGAGTACGCTCAGCCAACCAATTGATATACTATAACAAATCAAAGCGGTATTTATGACCAACGTAATTAAACTAGTCCAATTGTTTGTTGCATAAACTTCACCTTCTCTTTGTTCTCCTATTCGGACATCTTCATTGCTTCCCTGACAATTAAAGAACCAGGTATACCGGGAACCTTCCCTAGAGGAGATAGATCAGTACCTAACGTAGGAAAGTTCTTTTCCAAACTTTACTCCATGCCAAATTTCATAGATACCCCCTTTATGATATTCAATTTCTAAACCTAATATATTATATTGAATGTTACCTTTACCTATACCATCATTTACAATCTTGGTAGTAAATCCTTGCCTAATGTTTTAAATAACCATGATAGCTACAGATCTGTTATTTGAGATGATGACCATGTCATCTACAGATAGACAAATGAGCAGCACCTAACCAGGTGTCCTAGTGTGGGACACGCAAGACCAACCAAATACAATGGAAAGTTGGCTTTGATCATCCTAGAAAGAACTGATTAGTGCATACCAATTGGATCCAGACTGTTTTAGACCATATAGTGATTTACGCAACCTGAACACAGTATCTCTCAATTTCATATGAGGTGGAGCTCGAATATACAATTCTTTATCGATATCAACGTGTAGCTTTAGGTCGACTAGATATCAAGCCGAATAATATCACAATCAGATTGGATTCCAAATGCCAGACAAGTCATTACAGTATTGGAGTGTACCGTCATAGCCTGGAGATCTTTACCGAATGTGTTTCCGTGTTGTAAATCATCACGCACAACTAACCGTGCTTTGTGCGTATTGTCACGTTTTGCGTTGAAAATAATCAGAGTGTTTATAATCTGCTTACCAGGAACTATATCAATGCCAATGGAAGTTGGATTCGTTCTTTCCAACTGCTTGATTCTTTTGTATAGGATTCTTGACATAGTTGTTTATCATAGACATTTTTGTTAGCGATAATCGCCTGATGATAGTGTAGGGAATGATTAATAGAGAATGATTACTAGTTTCCGAAAGGAAAGGTTTCATGGATTCAACAAAGTGAACGGTTTTAAATACCCTATGTGGTTTCTCTTCAGGATGTGATGGAGTTCGACCAGACGACGTCGCAGGAATGCCAGATGATCATGAAGCTTCTGTAGATGCCCGGTTTTTATTTGTCGTACTAATCCTCTTAGAAACTGGAAGAAGCAATAGAACCGGTATTGGTTTTCGATTTACCACCCTGGGTAGCAGAGGGTGAAGGTGAGTCAACAACAGAGGCTTGAGAAGCGGGTGGTGGAGATGGCAGATGTGAGCAACGGACATCGATTTGGGGGCAGCAGCACAGCCAGGAACAGCAGGAGAATCCTGTATTTGATTCTGGATTTTCTTCACTTAACGGTCAGACCAATGGTTGGAAAGTTTCAAGGTCGTTATCACGAGTTCTGGACCAATAACCTTTGGGGGTAGTTTTGTTAGCAGCAGAAGAACGAATGGTACGTTTTAGATTTTGTAGCAGCGAGAGGAGTCACAGCGAAGCTAGACTTTTCAGTAACAACACAGCCGGAAGGTAAGGTAGAGGAAGAGGGGAGTTGTTACAGAAAGTAGTTTCCAGGGTCGTCAAGTTAGAAGGACTATCAGAGACGGAAGAAGTAACAACCTCCGTTCTATCGGTTGGAAATGGGTTTCCTCGCATCTGGAGAAGAGATTTTTTGTGACGTTTTGGAAGGTCCTCATGCAGGACCTGGGGAAGCACCATTGACATAATCTTCATTTCGATGTTAGCTCTCATCTGTAGGCGACACAGGTTCAATTTCAGTTTCAGTGGCGTCTGGATCTACGTCATGATGAGAGCATCATATGGAACTAGTAGTAGCAATAGTATTAGGATTACCGATGTCATCAGTATGATCACCTGGAGGTGACTTATAATCCTTATCTTTATCTTTGGTCTGCTATGAGTTGAGTACCGGATCATTGCTTAGCACTAACAACGGCTCCGTTCTCGGATCGGAATAAAGTCCCGCGTGGATTGCTAGCATCCGTGGAATCCTCATTTGTGACAATGAAGTCCTTGTATTGAGGATGAAAGATTTCCTCAGAGTAATCCTCCTTGGAATTGATCTTAGTGTGGTCACGAATAGCAACGACGCTAAACAGTGTCTTGCAAGTCCGGAACTCAAAATGAAGTAACCAGCAGAGACAGGTGAAGGATGTAAGGCGTAAACTTGTTGACCCCGGTAGGAGAATTAGCCGCATTTGGGAATATTTTGCCAGATGTTGACGATGAAGGACTGACCAAACGGTAATAGCGTGCTCAGATCAAGATCGAGTAGACCAGCTTTATGGCGTGGAGAACTTTTGATGTCAGCATTACGCAGAGTGCTAGTGAACTCTAGGGTAGTAAACCATAAATGAAGAGGCAGGCTATGACGGTGGAGCAAAGTACGGTAATCATTCATAAGAGTTATACTGAATCTCCCAGCGACACTTTTTGCTCAAGAATAGGCAATTGAAGTATACATGGTCTGAAAACCGTTTTCATCAAAAAATGATTTAATACTTTCGTCGGTGTATTCACTACCATGGTCCATATGAAACATCTTAACCCCAACGTCGAATTGATTTTTAATATAAGCAGCTAGTATTTTCAATATAGGAACTATAGATGCGGCCTTCTTACCCTTGAGAGGGTATACCAGTCTATATCGAGTATGTTCATCAGTGAATCAGATGAAACCAGTGTAGGTTACATCGGGGTCTTCAAGGTTGAAAGGACCAAAGATATCAGTATGAATATACTCAAAAGAACTACATTTTTCATGGGAATGCTACGAGAATGAGTGAAATGTTCCTTTCTCGTGCTTTTACCGAGTTCGCAGAATTCATATTGAAACGTTTTATAGTTTTTCCACAATAGATGTCATCCTTGTTAACACCAACTAGGGTACCGTGCAGAAGGGATTGGTATAAATTCCGTATATTGACATGACCACAAATTTCATGAAATTATTCCATCGACATCATTGTGACAGCATGCATGACTTGATTTGACTCGTTTTTCTTTGATGCAGGAGACGTTACCACGTACGCATTAGAGATGCAGTTTTTTGGCACATTCCACCGTAGCTAATTGATTCTCATTTATATGCAAGATACCTCTAGCCTGGTTTTTGTATACACCACAGCGTTGTAATTGACCCTCATTAATAATCTTTTTATGGTTGGAAGGCACGTAAACAGCAGGTACTTTGATGACGCGTCCGTTCTCAGAGATGAGGTACAGCTTCCCTGCGGATTCATATTGAACTGGTTTCTGACCACCAGCAGTGATTGTATTGTTAATGTCATGAATTAAGTCATGTAAAAAGTCTACTCGATTAGTGCTAGTCAAATCCGAACCACTATCAAGAGGCACGTTAGTATTTGGGCGACCAGATTAGATTTTATGTGAGGCTGGCCTAAGCGGATCCTTAGAATCATTGTCATTGTCAGGATTAAAATTGGCAAAGGCTCAAGCAAGTTAGCAGCATCGATTTCTTCATCAGTATGAGCAATAACGGGCATGACATGCTGAGTCCCGGCGTGAATGGTAGACCGGTCTGTATGATAATCTTCAGCACTATCAGGAAAGGCAGTAGCAATATGGTTAGTCTCAGACTTAATCTGAGATTCAGCAGAATTGATAGGCTTACCTTTGTACTTCGATGGCGAATGACAAGGAGAAGAAGAAGAAGGATTGTTAGACTTATTGTTAGACTTGTTTGGTTTACCATTCTTCCGCCTGTTTGAATTTTTTTGATTCAGAGTTCTTTTTGTGGTGCTGATGATCAAGAGTATGGTGAGAACTTTCTAAACAGCTTAAACAGTAGATGTCATAGTTAGTTTGTTGAAAATTGCTGTCCAAACAATAACGAGTGTCACACTACGAGCTCTTAGACAGTTTGGTACCTAATATTTTCGTTACTGATCGAAAAAGCTAGGCAATGTGACCAAGATAGTGGTAATGATATGATCATGGAATTGTTGTGCCAAATGATGGTGCTTAGCAGTAAGTTTTTTCAAGAATCTAACAAAGTTAATAAACTTTTGTTTAGAATGAGGAATCTTTGAGTGGATGATAGTAATCAAAGCGTAGATATCAGTGGCAGATGCACATTTGCAAATAGCAATCTGAACGGCCTTAGTGACACTATCCTGCTCCTGGATAAGCTTCTGAAGCCACTTTGGACGAATGTTATCAGGAACATCATGGTCGATCAAAATTCGCATGTTTTGTTTATCAAAGTTGGAATAAGAAGGTAGATTCGATGGATAGTGAGCCAATAAGTGGTTCTTGTTTTAACTTTGCAAATGGCCAGCAAGCTCCATCATAATAGACTTGGAAGGATTACCTTTAGAGCAGCCAGCCATCCCATTAATAGTACAGGTCAGTATCCGATGGCTGAACAACATCCACTGCCCCAGGATAAATTGGACTGAACGAGGAAGTAGTAATCTCGATGTTGTGTTGGGACGAGTTAGGATCACCAGAGGGGTGGAATCGAGGTGTGCTGTGATCATGCAAACCAAGATGAGAGGTAGAACCAGGGATACTAGTGGAATGAGGATTAACAACAGGTGCAGCCATTGACCGAACGTAATGGGGTAATGGTGAAGAAGGGAACCCCAAATTCGAACCGAGTAGAGATCCGGTATACTCCAATACGGATTAGAGCCATCTGGAGGGGATAGTACAAAGGCAAGGATGAACCAGAGACATTTATCGGGACCTAATAATGGTGAAACGAATGGATACTAGGAGCTTCGACGGCTCTCGGTTCTTAATTAGACGAAGTACCTAAATGGTAGGGGAAGAACTAACTGGTGGTGAGCCCTGAGGGGCCTGTGGATCATAAGAAACAGCTGCATGTTCAGTCAGAGCAGGTGTATCTTTGATGGATTCCTTAGTGTTGTCTGGAACCGGACCCGAAATAGTATCAACGTCACCTTTAGAGGCAGGAGGCACGTTAATTGAAGCAGATGATAGGCTTTGATCGGACTCAGCACCCGAGGCGGTTTGAGCCTTACCAACGCTACCATGTGGATCCGAAAGAACAACGTTGATTTAACCTTCGACATTGTCCATAACAGTACCTGTGGTCATTTTGGTTTGTGGAAACTCCCATAAACACCACGCATGCCACAGAGACCACATATCGTGATATACACATACCCATATGATCTGTGTGGTATCATCATATATTGTTACCCTAACCATCTCGGAACGACATAGATAACTAAGCCCTTGTTCAACAGGGACAGACTTACTGTTATTCTCGTTAATAGCGGAAGAATGGAATTGAAAAGAAAAGAAAAAGAATGCTATGACAAAAACTGTTGTATCTGTGAAATATGTCTCAATACTATATCAAGGACTTGATGATCTTTTTCCATTTGGATTAAAAAAGAAAATAGTGAATATCTAATGTAGATATATCAACTACTTCACAGTTCCCTAGTATAAATACTTGCAATTTTAAAGGATGACCTGTCTATGAAAAGAGGGTGATCTGGAAAAAATGGAGTAAATAAATTACCTCAAGTAGAGGAACCTGATTACGAGGTAGAGTTGATTCTGTGGGTCATTTTTGCTGATATGGATTTGGTATACTTATTTTGACCCTTCATCCCCTTAAATCCCTGTTTCTTGTAACGTGGTATTAATTCCAGTATATGATACAATAGTGAAAATATGAGAACATATTCTTTTTCTTATTTGCATAGTACTACAAATTCTCTAGTGGTTGTTAGTAGTACTTTCCATTATCACGATAATTCTTAGTGACCATATTTGCTCAACCTTTCTATATTTGTAGACCTGGTCTTGGAACGACAAAAACACCCTTTTATAGGGAAGCAACATACTTTACACGCAGATCTACAAACTGATACAAAACGAAATACACCACTGTCACCGGCACAGAATATGTGGTCACATGTCAACTCTTCCCCTCTTCCCCTCTTCCCCTCTTCCCTCCTCAGTCACTTCAGCCGCAAGATTGACATCGTGGACTTGCATACGCCAGTATAGCCATCCAGCGAGCACACTCGAATAAACGGCACACACGTCGCAAACCCACGCCTTTGCATCGACAGAAACTGAACAATGGAAACCCTGCCACAGCTGCTTTCGTCGACCCTCGGAAGAGAACTATGAAAGTAACAGAAAATTATGAAAGGAACAGAGATGTTTGGTTTTGCAATAGCCATATTTTTAACTATATAGTGCTTATAACACTTCATACAGATAGAAGCACAACCTAGAGTTATATTCAAAGTTTCATATAGATATTGCTATATGCTTAAAAAATGTGTTGGTGAGTAATTAAAGTGATTGCATATAAACTTTACCAAAGAGAAGTTTCTAGCAACTATTCTAATGTAAAAAAAACAAAAAAAAACAAACATGGGGAGTTAAATTTGGTAGCAAATGTTTACTTTATATCTAAAACGCGAGCATCCCCATGTTGCTTGAATTGTAATTGATTCTTATTTTGAATATTTTGAATATTTTCAATCTACCTGAATCATGTCTGCCGGACAAGCCATCTCCCAAATAGTTTCAGCGCTATTCTGCATAAAATCCTCCGGTAGAATACGGATTTCGGTGCTCCATGTCTCTTGATAGGGTATGAACATGCACCCGCTTGGGTAAGGACTATTTGAGATCGTTTCCCTGGCGTATGCGTAGGCGTTATCAATTGCAGCACCAATCATTGTATTGTTACAGTATTTTCCAGTTGTGTATGCTGTAACACCTACTAGGTATGAAACCTTATCTTGTCCCCCGTTAGGGTATGTGTCATACCAAACTGCAACAGCACCACATAAAGTCCGTTCTTGATGTCTTCCATTTGTACTTAAGATTATTGCGATCAAACAAGTTAAACCGGCTAGCATACATACCCAAAGACCATGTAACATTATTGAATATCTTTTTATTGCTCTTTCTTGTGTTTATGACACTTCTACGGCTGTTGATTTCTAGTTGATACAATTAAACAAGAAATGCACACTTCTATAACAAAACGATCTTTTCATGGGAAAGACAGCTTTTTATAGGAAACCAGATATTCATGGGGAAACCCAGTGCTCTGCCAACCGAATTCCAAACCGTCATAAAGGGAAGGCCAAATACGTCGTCAACGGATTTGGAAACTTTAGGTTGCATGGTTACTATATCACCATCAACGTTGCGAGCAGCTTGGCTTGCAGAGAACTCCGGCAGTTGAGCCCTGACATCAGACATCAGACGGACCCTCCACACTGCCCCACGTATCACGGTACACTATTGATGAACTACGATAACAGAATCAGCAAGCCTTATAGGCCAATGACAAAAGGAGGACCAAGTTATCACGGTCTATATCCAATAGCAATCTGTTGCCCCAAGGGCATTGCATGGATTCACATTCACTCCAACAAAGTTGTAGTAAGCTCCCATCAAGTGAAACATGTAGTGCCTTACTCAGATCACGTCAATTACTACCTTTAAAGATCTTAGTATACAAAGAAAAGGGGAAGTTCAAGGAAACCTTCAGTTTGTATATACTGGGTGCATATCATGTTGTTGGTTTGTTTTTAAAGTATGAGCACTTTATATACCATATGTATCCTTGAATTTGTAATGTTAGGACAAGTTTTGTTTTCTTGTTGATTTATTTCTACTTAGGTTCTAAACTTTATTTATTTTGGAATTTGTGATATTATAAAAATTGTGTTTGGGGTTTTTTTCTTTGAATGTAGCAAAACTGGTTGAATTTCCTTATTTGCATCAAAAGCCATCCGCAGTATCCTCTTTAATAGACCCCTTCTTTCGGGCACGGAAAGCTCCAAATATCCATTTCATGAAAGCCCGCATGAATATCATCCCTAATTAAAACACGGATGTCGGCACTCCATGTACTGCGGTGGTTCATATGCTCGCACCACCCTGCCGTATCAGTATTATTGGAGATCATATCACCGACACTTGCAAAGGCTGCCTTAAAGGTCTCTTCTGTGCCTTTAAAATCACAATATTCACCAGTTGTGTATGCTGTAACACCTACTAGGTATGAAACCTTATCTTGTCCCCCGTTAGGGTATGTGTCATACCATTCTGCAACACGACCACATTCATTCCGTTCTGGAAGTCTTCCATTTGTACTTAAGATTATTGCGATCAAACAAGTTAAACCGGCTAGCATACATACCCAAAGACCATGTAACATTATTGAATATCTTTTTATTGCTCTTTCTTGTGTTTATGACACTTCTACGGCTGTTGATTCTAATTGATTCAGTTAAACAAGAAATGCACACTTCTATAACAAAAGAATCTCTTCATGGGAAAGACAGCTTTTTATAAGAAAACAGGTCTTCATGAGCAAACCCAATGCTCTGCCAACCGAATTCCAAACCGTCATAAAGGGAAGGCCAAATACGTCGTTAACGGATTTGGAAACTTTAGGTTGCATGGTTACTATATCACCATCGACGTTGGAAGCAGCTTGGCTTGCAGAGAACTCCGGCAGTGGAACCCTGACATCAGACATCAGACGGACCCTCCACACTGCCCCACGTATCACGGCACGCTATTGACGAACAACAATTCCAAATCCTACAAAACTATCCATCCTTATAAACGAATGGAAAACACCCACCACTGTCGGGGGTGTCTATTGTCCTATTGCTGAATTATCTCGACTTCACCCATTGCCACACTCCAAAGCTCTATCGATGACAAAAGGAGTACCCAGTTATTGGCCTATATCCAATAGAAACTACCGGCCCGAGTTCACCGCACGGATTCATATCTACTCCAACACAGCAGAAATGAGCTCCCAATGACTGCAATTCATCAGGAATGTTC
>JAJLXT010000155.1:0-20413 GCA_030571395.1 Nakaseomyces sp. UFMG-CM-Y6046
GTTTTCACACTCTCCCCCCCTCCCCCTCCCCGATTTCTCGGCAAATTGATTACCCGGTTTCTTCTGGATGAATGGAGAAGGTCTCTGGGGTTTGAAAGAATGTGTAGAGGGCATCGAGAAAGGTGTAGTACAACGTGATATAGTTCCGGGCGAATGGGGATATCGTATGTATTTTTTTTCTCTTTTCTTTTCATTTTTTTTTTCAGCTGAAGATCTCGTTCCATAACAGCCGTTTCAGGTCCTTCGTGGTGAGCATCTCCTTGTACGTGTCGAACTCGAAGAAGTCCGGTGGGATTGGAGTGCCGCTGGGCTCGTCGTCGGGGACGTGGTACGTCTCCAGGTACGGGTGTTCCAGCGCCTGCTGAGCGGTTATTCTAGCTGCGGGGTCGAACATGAGCATGCGGGACATGAGGTCCACTCCCAGCGGGTTCGCCTGTGGGAACAGCTCCGTGAGTGGCACCACGGGGCGGTACTGTGGCAGCGACGCGATGTACTGGCGTGCCCTGCGTGACTCGATGAACGCCATGCTGGGGTCTCCCTGACGAGGTGTGCCGATCACCCGGAAGATGAGTTTCAACTGGTCCTTGTAGTCTGACCCTGGGAACAAGGGTCTCCCCAGAAACAGCTCGCCCATGATGCACCCGCACGACCATATGTCGATGGCCTTGGCGTACTGCGCGTTGGTGAGCATTACCTCCGGTGCGCGGTACCATCTCGTGGCGACGTACTCGGTCATGCCCATCCTGTCCTCCACGGGCTGGTTCTGGTGAGTGTTGGTGGTCTTCCCATTGCCGCCGCCGCTGTTGCTGTTGCCGTCGCTGTCATTATCCTCTACTATGATGCGGGCTAGGCCGAAGTCGCATACTTTCAGGTCGCAGTTGGCGTTTACGAGTAAGTTGCTGGGCTTCAGGTCGCGGTGGATGACATTGGAGCCATGCAGTGTCTTGAGTGCGCGCAGTGTCTGGTACACGAAGTACTGGATGTGGTCGTCGCTCAGTGTCTGCGTCTTGATGACGCGGTGCAGGTCTGTCTGCATGAGCTCCTGGATGATGTACACCTCGTTGAACTTCTCGAAGCTCTCGGGTTTCTGGATGTCGAATATGGAGATGATGTTCTCGTGTTGGAACCGTTTCTGCAGTTTGATCTCACGCAGAGTGCGCAGCGCGAACAGCGGTTTGTCGAAGGGCACGATCTTCTTGATGGCGACGAGTTCACCCGTCGGCTTGTGCACCGCAGAGCATACGATGCCATAGGCGCCTTGCC
Source organism: Nakaseomyces sp. UFMG-CM-Y6046 (assembly GCA_030571395.1). Classification (NCBI taxonomy): domain Eukaryota; kingdom Fungi; phylum Ascomycota; class Saccharomycetes; order Saccharomycetales; family Saccharomycetaceae; genus Nakaseomyces; species Nakaseomyces sp. UFMG-CM-Y6046. The sequence goes on from JAJLXT010000155.1 coordinate 1,264, forward strand.
CCAAGGAGGCCTTCAATTTGAAATCACTGGATATATTGAACACTACAGAACGAGTCATTGTTTAATTTGTTTTACTTCTAGTTTTTACTAAGAAATATACAAATCTGGTAACATGTATGTTTGCTAAATCACTACAACTTACACTTTTTATATCCAAGATTTTTGTGTGCTTACAGCACTACTTGAACATCCATTTTTATGAGGTGTGGTCTCATTGTTTCACACTGTTTCACACATTCACACAATACCAATTTACAAAAAGAAAAAAAACCTCAAAGTCTGATTTAAATTGAAATTGAAGAACCTGGTTGTGTTATTTTGATTGTCTCTGTGCGTGTGTGCGTGTGTGTATGTTTTTTTTTTTACCCTTCAACAACCTTTAGCACATCAAGGCTGAGAGATATTGTGTGGCGAGATAGAGGGCTAACCGAAGTAAAAAAAAAAAAAAAAATAAAGAAAAATAATTGAAATTTCGTTAAGGGGACGAGGAGGGGGAATGAAGTCTCTTGCATTGCTATAATTGTTGTTTGTAGCACAGCAAGAAATTGTTTGGTCTTGTAAGATCGTGAAACGAAATAAAGGGAGATTTGTTGATATAACGAATTTGGAATAATAATTAGAAAGAATAAACACACACCAACACAATCATAAAGACCCATATTATATCATATTTGCATTCTTTTTAAAATACAAATTCTTTTTGAGGTGATACTGATTTTTTTTTTTTTACATTTATTTTTTTATTTTTTTTAAAGATAAATTGACGAAATAATGAACTTGTTCAGCCTGGTTTATGCTTGCATATTTCTGGCGCGAGCAATTGTTGCATATGAGCCGGATGTGACCTCGATAGAGACTCCCAAGGGCCAGGCTAGAGTGGTTCCCTTCGAGGATTCCACAACGATATTCATTTCAGGTCTCCATGAATTGAGAATTTCATATGACAACGGCAACAAGTGGACCAAAGTGTTCTCGGACAATGAACACTCAGTAGACCTGAGGATCGATCCTAACTACGGTCATAAGAGAGCCTTTGTGAAAATTGGCAATGAGCTCATGATAACAGAGGACCAAGGTGCCAACTGGTCCAAAAAAAAGTTCAAGGAATTCAATGAGAGGTTACGGTTGGTAGAGGTTAGATCCAACCCCTTCATCAAGAACTCGATCATTTTAGTAATGGCTAATCACAGGGGTAGACATGGTGAAGAGTTTCTCTCCCTCGATGGTGGTAAGACTTTCAAGAAGTTGGAGCTTAATGGCAACAACATGGCCGTTTGCAACTTCTTGGCAGTGGACAGGTTCACAAATTTTGAGAAGAACGACAAGTACCTTGCCTGCTTGCTACCATATGAGAACCAACACGAGGAAGGTGGACTATATATTTCTAAGAATAGAGGTAAGTCATTCGAAAGTGTGGACCTGGGTGAGAACAAACTGGTACAAGATTTCATGATTACAAAGTCCTATATACTGGCTGGTGTCTTGCAAGATAGACACAACCCACACTCAGCGTTTGACATCTTTGTCTCGACTGATGGATTGAACTTTCAAAAAGCCCATCTGCCAACCAGAATTAATGCTCAAAAGGTACTAAAACCCATCGAGATAGAAGGAAGAAGAATTATAATACCATTTGTTGTAGGAAATGGTCAAGATGGTAAGAAGAAAGAAGCCGTACCCAGCAGCGCAGTTATATCAAGTTCTGATGGTCTGAAGTTTTCTTTGATCGCAGATGAAGATGATATAGAAGATATCGCCAGTAGATACCTACCCGTGGAATTTTTGAAGGGTACCATCTTTAAAATAACATTCCAAAACTCAGAACCTAATATGCGTTATTCTATCAGTACTGATAGTGGCCACACCTGGAACCGTCCAATGTATTCTGACCCAGAGGGCAAAAATCCTATAAAATGTCCAGGATTGACGGAAAGCTGTCCACTGAACTTAATGTACCACATGAGCCCTCATGCCACCACTGCAGGTGTGCTATTAACCTTAGGTTTCTTACACCCTGGTGATATACAAACTTTTGTGTCCAGAGATGGTGGCTCCAACTGGGAATTGGCTTCAAAGCATGCAAGTATTACCAGTGCAGGTGATTTAGGTAATGTCTTAGTGATCTGTTCTATAAACCCTGATGATGACAACGATCCGCAATCTGAATTTTACTATTCTTTGGACCAAGGTAAAACATGGACTGAATACGAACTAGAACAATCATTTGTTCCTGTTGATTTGATAAATACTACTCCCGATGGATCTGGATCAAGATTTATTCTATCCGGATACCTTGTTGTAGATGGCGCACCCGACCCAACAAAGCCAGTCACCTATATTATCGATCTTTCAAAGGCTCATGGTGGCCAGAAATGTACTAAGGATGACTATGAGTTATATGCTCTGTCAGATGGTAAATGCATTAACGGTGTTAAATATACTTACAAAAGAAGAAAACAGGATGCCAAATGTTTTGCTGGAACTGTGTTCGAGGACTTGGCCTTCGATGAAGAAGTCTGTTCTGAATGTACCGACGCTGATTACGAATGTAGTCTTCAATTCAAAGATAATGGTAACGGTCAATGTGTTGTAGATGTCAACTGGTTAGAAGCCACTGGTAATTGTCCAGACGGTGAAAAGAAATTCCCAGTTAAGAGATTGATTTCAGATAACAAATGTAAGAAACCACAGGAAATTAATGAGGTAGCTGTTTCTTGTAGAAACAATAATAACAATAACAATAAAGGGGACTCCAAAAAGCCAAACAAACCCCAGCATGGAACTGGTAAGATTGAATCTATTAAAAATACATTTGATGGGAAGGTTGCTTTCTATCAATATTTTGACTCAGAGCAAGATGAATCTTTAATTGTTGTTACTAATCATGGTAAGGCCTATACTTCTGAAGACAGTGGTAAAACTTTTGCCAAATTTTCGACTGACGATGCCAAAATTAGAGAAGTGGTTTTCAACAAGTACTTCAACTCGTCTGCATATCTTTTCGATTCTGATGGTAACATTCATATTACACATGATAGAGGGCATACCTTTAAAACCGTCAAATTACCTGCCTCCTTACAATTGTCTTTGCCACTAAATTTCCATGCTAAAGATCCAAATACATTCATTTATTATGGAGGTAAGAACTGTGATTCCCTATTCAGTAGAAATTGCCATGTCATCTCGTACATTACGCGTGATGGTGGTAACACCTTTACAGAGTTGTTACCAAACGCAATTCATTGTGAATTTGTTGGATCATCATTAAAGGCTTCAGATAATGATGATTTAATTTTCTGTCAAGTTAGAGACCAAAATAGTGAGAACAAGATGCAAAGATCGTTGGTATCATCAACTGATTATTTTGCAAGTAGTCCAAAGGTAATCTTTGAGACCATCCTAGGTTATTTAACTACTGGTGAATACGTCATTGTTGCTGTACCTGACATGGAAAGAAAGGAGCTGAATCCTTTTGTTACAATGGATGGTGTTGAATTTGCAGAGGGATTATTACCATATGATATGGACTTTGGGACCCAAGAAGCCTTTACAGTGTTGGGATCATCCACTGGTGCTATATTTATGCACTTTACTACTTCCAATACTAACACCTTTGCGTATGGCAACCTATTAAAATCCAACACTAATGGTACATCTTTTGTTAAACTGCTTGGCAATGTGAACAGAAACCCAGATGGTTATGTTGATTTTGAAAAAGTACAAGGTCTGGAAGGTATAATTTTAACGAATATTGTCAAAAATGCGGACAAAATAAATAATGGAGAAGAAAAGCAATTGAAATCTAAAATCACATTTAATGACGGTGCCGACTGGTCTTACCTTACTCCTCCAAAGTATGATTCAGAAGGTAAGAAATACCAATGCAACTCTAAGTCACTGGAAAAATGTTCTTTGAATCTACACGGCTACACGGAGAGAAAGGACTACAGAGATACGTTTTCTTCAGGGTCTGCACTTGGAATGTTGATCGGTATAGGTAACGTTGGCGAATCGCTAACTTCACGCGAAGAAGCCTCAACATTTTTAACAATTGACGGTGGTAAAACATGGACCGAAGTCAAAAAAGGCAGTTATCAATATGAATTTGGTGACCATGGTGGTGTGTTGGTTCTTGCTCCAGAGGGCAAGAAGACAAACTCCATCTCTTATTCTGTTGATTTTGGTAAAACTTGGTCGGATTATCAATTCAGCGATGAAGAGGTATTCATATCAGATATCGTAACTGTGCCAAGAGACTCTGCTTTGAGATTTATTTTAATTACAGAAACTAGTATAGGCAGAGGTAGCGAGTCTGCTACTGTTACCCTTGATTTCAATGGACTCTTTGACAAACAATGTGTTTTAGATCACAACAATGAAAAGTTCGACGACTTCGATTACTTTACTGTCGGTAATTCTGATAGCGAGTGTCTATTCGGACATCAAGCTAAATATTTGAGAAAGAATAAGGCTGAGTGTTTTGTTGGAGCTGTTGGACTAGAACAATTTACTGTTATTGCTAAAAATTGTACATGTACTAGGGCTGATTTTGAGTGTGATTATAATTACGAGAAAATGTATGACGGTACTTGTAAGCTTGTTGATGGTTTATCTCCCGGCAACGCTGCTGATGTCTGTAAGAAGAATCCAGACTTAGTAGAATATTTCAAATCATCCGGTTACAGAAAGATTCCACTATCTACATGCCATGGTGGACTAAAACTTGATGGTAGAAATGAACCAATGGCCTGTCCAGGTAAAGAAGCAGAATTTAGAGAGAAGTATGGTATCAAGGGTTCTTCATTCTTTATGACCTTTATCGTGATGTTTGTATTCTTCTGCTTAAGTGGTTGGTTTATCTATGTGAGAGGTATTAGGAGAAACGGTGGATTTGCTAGATTCGGTGAGATTAGATTGGGTGATGACCAGTTAATAGAAGAAAACAACACTGACAAGATAGTTAATGCTATCATTAGATTTGGTGTTGCCTCTTTTGATGCAATGAGCACTGGATTTAATTTTGTAAAAAGGTCTGCGAATATTGGTGTAAATAGGTTCAGCGGCAGAATTAACGGTAGGAACAGACCTTCTTATTCCAATCTAATGCACGATGATTTCCTAGATGAAGCCGATGATTTATTGGCTGGTCATGATGCAGATGCTAATGATCTGTCCAGTTTCATGGATGAAGACAGCAACTTCGATATTGAGAATGAAGGTGGGATGTCACCATCTGAGGATGGATACCATGATGATGTAGATGATTCAGATATCCCTGATCCAGTACTACCATCGTCTAGGACTGATCAAGATGACAGCACTGAGAACTAATGAATGTTTAACAGCTAATATTATTTTATGACATTTGGAGAGTTCACCAACCCTCCCATATCTAGCATGTACATTATTGAGAATATAAATGATTATATATACACAACCAAACACCTCAATAGATATATTTTAAAGCAACTATGTTAATGTAAAATTTGCAAACTTCTGTGCTATTTGACGTGAGTTATTCAGCCTTGCAATTTTAGATCCGGGTGAAAAATTTTTTTCTGTAAAGGTACCGACCGTTGCAACTTGCGATGAGCTCTAAATATCTAATTAAATGGAAACAGTTTTTATAGTAAGGAATACATTTCACAAGGTTCTGTCTGGGAAATAGACCATTGTTAGAACTCAAATATTACTATGGTCCAAAAAGTCTATAAGGAATGGTGTTACTTCATACTTTCTATATCTGCTTCGGAAGAATTGGATAAAATCGACCAGATAACATGGAAACAATGTGTGAGCAATGCTCTCAGGAGAGCCCACGGATTATTTGGTGAGCAGGTTGAATTATACTGGTTAAGAATAGAAGATAAATTTGCGCTTGTAAAGATCGGGTATACTGATAAAGATACCTTTAAAACTGCATTGGCAACATATGTTTCTTCTTCTGATTTGGTTGGAACCCCACTAGTTCTCTCAATTGAACAGGAATCTTGGGATATACGGTCAATAAAAGTTGCAAGTGAAGATCAACTGTGGTTAGATAAGGTAATTGAAGAGGAGAGTGAAGATTTCTAGAAGTATCTCGTCAATGGTCGTTATCTATTTACTAGTAATCGTATGTGCTACTAGGATGCAAAAATTATAAAATAATATCAGTAATATTTACAGTTGAAAGGGAAAAAAAAAAATTAGAATCAAATGAGAAACTAAACCCATTGGAAGAAACCACAAGATGCTTCTTTATCTTGAGAGTCGCCACGAGGACGGGCACAGGTCCAAAATTTCTTCCCTGGATTGTTACTAGTCTTAGAGGTTTTTAATATCGATTCTTCTCCATGTTTACATACTGGAGGTGCACCAAAGCTGCCATGGAAAAATGAAGCAGCTTTTGAAGAAGTGATCTTACGCATCGCAGAACTTTTCAACTTGGTTTCTTGTTTTTGGTTGCTCTGTGTAACGTTCTTTATCACTTTTGAAGGTTTTGCTGTTTGGCCTGTCTTTGAAAACATGTCAAATATGTTTCTGTTTAACAAATTGTATTTATATCTTGCCTCAAATTTAGGTATTGATATTGTTGTGGCGATATTAGAATTTGGAACCAGACTATTATAAGTACCTATACTGATATCACAGTAGACTGGGCAATGGTCGGACCCATTCACATCAGGCATGATATTGGCTTTAGTCACGCAAGATTCAATACATTCGCTCAGCAAAATAAAATCAATTCGTGAACCGAAATTGCTAGGTCTCAAGTTTTTTAATGTATTCCAAACGGTGTACATTTTCAGTCTGTCACGGCCTTGTACTTTCCTGGTAGTATCAACCAATCCCTTCGAATTTTGTAAATCAGGTATAATTGAGTCTGTAAGTTGCTGGTTAAGTAGTTTCCTATGTGGAAAATCGGGGTTAATAATGAAATTAGTGCATAATTCATGATATTTTCCGTCTATACTCGTTCCCGTTGTGTCAACATTTATAGGTATGTTTTCTTCTTCCAGAGAAACAGCATGGTCGATTAAATCACGGCATATATTCAAATCACCCATTAATACAACATATTTTCCCATTTCTTGTAAATTCTTCACTCTTAGAAATAGCAGGCGTAGAAATCTCATACGGAATATTTCACCTTCCTCGGTACAGCTTGAATTTGCTGGACAGTACAAGGAAATAACTACGATTCCACAACCGAGTTCTACCATAACACATCTACCTTCTGAATCAATCCGGAGTGCAGTGGCTTCATCGATATTATCAGGTAATGAATCACAGGGTATGTAACCACCAATCCCAACGTTAGGATCATCTTTATATCTAACAGAAGTTTTACCAGTTTTAAAACTTAATAGTCCTGTCAATCCTTCTTCTGCTTTCACAACACGAAGCATTGGAAACCTGGGGTCATTTTCATCAGGAATTCTGATCCAACATCCAACTCCAGAATAACCTTTTTTTTGTTGCGGAATGGAGATGAATGAGTAAAACCCATCAACTTTTCCCCATTTATTCAATGCTAGAGTCTCTGTCTTCAATTCCTGGAATGTGATAATATCAGCACCAAACCAATCGAATACCTGGCCCAGAGACTGCCTCATCTCAGAAAATGGTGCGTAATGAAAGAAAGTTCTGATCCCATTGACATTAAACGTTACAAATCGCAGATCACCAGTGTCCTTCAATTCAGTTGCAGGAAGAGAAGCCATGATCCAGGTTCAACATCCAAATATAAGTTCGTTAATTACTGTCAGTTTAAACTAATTAGAGAACAATGTAAATATAGAATAATGGATGTATTTTAGTTCATTTCATCGTTTTGTCCAAAAAATATTTATTCAATTTATTTAATTCTTTTTTTTTCCAAATCAATGATCTACGTTCTTGCATAAATGTGTCAAAGTTGCTTAGAAGCAGCCGTAGACCCTGTAACGTAACATACATACATACATATATATATATATATACCGTGCTTCATTTACATAAAATCACGATAGCTAAGTTTACAAATATTTTAACATCTTTTCTTGTTTCTAGCCGACCTTCATATCGGCTGGTGGTTTCTTGAGGAGCAGTTCCATTAGAATTGTACGCTCTTTGGCTAAAACCACAGAAAGCAGGATGACAGCAAGTGTAGAACTACTGACAAACTCGTTAAAGCTCGAGACATAACCGATGGCTAGCCAGTTGACCAAGGAGATGATCGTAGCTACAATCAATATTGTCTTAGAGTTGGTGAAGTTGATGAATATGGAGGATTCCGTGTGCAGTTGCTTGTAGTATTTGACAATAAAACTGAAACTGTACGCGATTCTCAAACTCATGTTGATGATGTTAGAGATAATCAGACCGTTGATGGATAAACTCAAATATTTGATGAAAGTGAAACTGTTGACCAGGAAAACGAACGAACAGATCATCATGAAGTATGAGTGTCTCATAATCTGGTCACCTGTAGCCACACTGGAGAAGAACGCTTCAAAGATACCGTTGAAGGACAAAAATGGAACGTATAAACAGTAAACTCTGATTGTGTGCAGCACTGTGTTAGAAGACCATTGAGAGCCAACTAAAAACTGCAGTAAGAACGAGGAATTGTTTGGACCGAAGATGATGATCATCAGGGACAAGTAAAGGTAAAACTTGGTTAGATTCACCAGAACTTCCATAGATAACAATAGATTCTTGGAGTCCTTCTTGGACAGTAGACGAGCCAGAAACAAACGCAGGGACTCTTCAATCGGAGCAAACAATAACCTGGTGATCAAAGAACCGTAATTCGATAGCAATGAGTAAATACCTCGTTCTTCCGGAGTACAGAATGTGTTGATGATTAGCTTGTCACCTTCAGTTAACAAATACTTGAAACACATTTGAAAGTACACCTTCTTGAAATGTTCAAAGATGTCGTTTCGGAAATAGAACGAAAACTTATCGTCTCTCTCCGCCTTGATCTTTGTCAACCTTAAATTGAATGTATGATTTTTCCTCAGGTTCATCCAGTAGTCGTAAAGGTATAGCATCAGAAGGGTACTGGAGTAAGCTAGTTTACCCAGGGCAAGTGCCAAGACCGTGATACCTTCTTTGAACCCATCAGAATGATACTTATAGGAAGTGAGGATCCAGCCTCTTTCGTAAGCGTAGATCACGAAGAAATTCACCAGACAGGTACTAGTGACCGCCAAACTTTCAAACTTCGACCTAGTACCATAATTGAGCAAGAATTGGTTCACAAGGAAAAAGGGTTCAGTGAGAAGTTCAAGGATAATCGCTAGCCAAATGAAGAAAACCGAATACTGAAAGAACGGCAGCGTAACGTAGAAATCACTGATGTTGCGGTACTGCCACCCGACAAAAAACAACGAAAGCGGAACACCAATACAGAACACCACATATGAGAAATTCACACAGACTTGCAGAGTGTTGTTAACCTCGGGTGGGCCAAATTCCTTGCTGTCGTGTTCGCGGTCATCAGAAATACGCTGAGTAGACAATCTGATAGCTTCACGACTGAAAACCAGCGCTGTACCCATGATAAACTCGAGAAACGCAGTGATACCATAGATCGTGGGCGTCATGTACCGCACCAGCAAGCTGTTCAGCACAAACGTGACCAGCTTGGTGAACAGCTGGCCCATCACCAGGAAAGTAGCTCCCCGGGTGGTCTTCTCCAGAATATCAGTCCCACTAGAAGCCATTTATCAAGACAGCAATGATGTATGGTTGGGGTGAAAAAAGCTCCAATTGGGTATTCTTATTAATCAGTTTGTTGAATCAAGTTTGATGATGTGGTGTTTCTTTATTCATGTGACACAAAAACTGGAACTTGGAAAAAAAAAAAATATTTCTCGAAGCAATATCGAGAAATAAGGGGAGCCCATACAAACACACACAGCAACTGGGAAGAGTTGATAATTCAATAACTGGAAATACACACTAACTTTGATATGGATGACGAGGATAAGCATATAGAGCTGCGGGAGCAAGACCGGTGGCTGCCCATCAACAATGTGGCCCGGCTGATGAAGAACACGCTGCCTGAGACGGCGAAGGTGTCGAAGGGAGCGAAGGAGTGCATGCAGGAGTGTGTGAGCGAGTTCATATCGTTTGTTACCAGTGAGGCGAGCGACAGGTGCGCGCAGGACCGCCGGAAGACCATTAACGGGGAGGACATCCTCATCGCGCTGCACGCCCTCGGGTTCGAGAACTATGCCGAGGTGCTGAAGATCTACCTGGCCAAGTACAGGCAGCAGCAGGCCATAAAGAACCATTACGACGAGGAGGAGTGAGTGGGGGCGAGGGATCATGTGAGATAAAAGACTTATTTATGGAATAACGAAATACTTGCTAAGAATGATACCAATTGGTATCAATTAGTAATTACATAAAGGGATATGAAACCAAGTTTGCAGCAGCACCATCCTTAGGCAATGCATAATTCAAACAGAACAATAATACACCCTCTCTCCAGCCGGCCTCCTAGCCTTGTAAATATCGAACTTACCACCATACCAAATACAACGTCTGCCATACCAAACACACTTGCCACCATACCAATGGTATCCAGCACCCTCACAATATACTATATTCATAGCACTGTATATATACCAAATACCGTAAATGTATAACTAGATTACCAACCACCATTTATTTATCACCGTGTACGTCGCACACAGAGGGCTCTCTCTCAGAGCGAGCCAAAGCGGATGGGGCTCCATTACCAATCACACACACACACACAGACACACATGCTAGTGGCACACACAGACAGGATCTGATATTTGATAATATATTGTTTCAATGGAAGCATGGTATATCCCTATAGTCGTCATTATCTGGAATTCTTTCTTTTGGAATAGTGCAAGAGATCTTAGGAATAACCGGCTAGAACCCACTTTTGAATACTTTATAAGGGGAGAGATCAAAATACTGATATTAAAACAGAACTTTTGATGTTGTGTGCTGTTGCAAGTCCCGTGCGGCTTCAGGCCAGGAGTTTACGGATGGTCTCGCTTATTGGGAGAAGGAGGTTTATTCATAACAATTCTGAGAAGGATGATTCTACGGCGACGACCACTACCACAAATACGACTACAAACAAGGATGAGAACGAGAAGAAGCTGCCGGATGTGTATCCACAGATGCTGGCACTACCTATCTCTAGGAGACCGCTGTTTCCTGGGTTTTACAAGGCGGTGGTGATATCGGAGCCGCGGGTGATGAAGGCGATCAAGGAGATGGAACAGAGACAGCAGCCGTACATTGGTGCGTTTATGCTGAAAGACAGTAACAAGGACACGGATATTATCCACGACAGGAACGATGTGCACGAGGTCGGTGTGTTGGCGCAGGTGACGTCTGCGTTCCCCAGCAAGGATGAGAAGACCGGCAAGGAGACCATGACGGCGCTGCTGTACCCGCACAAACGTATAAAGATCGATGAACTTTTCCCACCAAAGGACGTGAAGATAGAAGATATAGTCGTAGAGAAGATTGTTGAGCAACCAGAGACCGAAACACAACCACAAGAAGTTGTTGAAGAGGAAGTGGAGACTTCAAAGGACGGAGACGCCGCCACCGCCGCTTCTGAGGCAACTACAAGTGTGGAACAAGAGAACGGGGAAGAAACCGCTGTTGAGTCCGCTGAAGAGACTACTGAAGATCTTGAGAATTTCGAGAACCCAACCGAGTTCTTGAAGGAGTTCAACGTTACTTTGGTCAATGTATCAAACTTGGAAGATGAACCCTTTGATATCAAGTCTCCGATCATTAATGCCTTGACATCAGAAATCTTGAAGGTTTTTAAGGAAATCTCACAATTGAACTCGATGTTCAGAGAACAAATCGCTACATTTTCGGCTTCTATTCAGTCGGCAACCACAAATATCTTTGAAGAACCTGCCAAGCTGGCCGATTTTGCCGCAGCTGTGTCCGCTGGTGAAGAAGAAGAATTACAGGATGTGTTGGCATCGTTGAATATTGAGCAAAGACTGGAGAAGTCCCTATTGGTATTGAAGAAGGAATTGATGAACGCTGAACTTCAAAACAAGATCTCAAAGGACGTCGAGACTAAGATTCAGAAGAGACAAAAGGAGTACTACTTGATGGAACAACTGAAGGGAATCAAGAGAGAACTGGGTATCGATGATGGTCGCGACAAGCTTGTCGAAACTTACAAAGAACGTGTCGAGAAATTGAACTTACCTGAAAATGTTCAAAAGACATTTGATGAGGAAATTACAAAATTGGCTACCTTGGAAACATCCATGTCTGAATTTGGTGTCATTAGAAACTATTTGGACTGGTTGACATCTCTACCATGGGGCATCCATTCCAAGGAACAGTACTCCATCCCAAGGGCAAGGAAGATTCTTGATGAAGACCATTATGGTATGAAGGATGCAAAGGATCGTATTCTAGAATTTATTGCTGTTGGTAAGCTGTTGGGCAAAGTGGATGGTAAAATTATTTGTTTTGTGGGACCACCGGGTGTAGGTAAAACCTCTATCGGTAAATCCATATCTCGTGCTTTGAACCGTCAATTTTTCAGATTTTCTGTCGGTGGTATGACAGATGTTGCTGAAATCAAGGGTCACAGAAGAACGTATATTGGTGCTTTGCCTGGTAGGATAATTCAAGCTTTAAAGAAATGTCAAACTCAAAATCCATTGATTTTGATCGACGAGATTGATAAAATTGGACATGGTGGTATTCATGGTGATCCATCAGCAGCTTTGTTAGAAGTTTTGGATCCTGAACAAAACAATAGTTTCCTAGATAATTACTTGGATATCCCAATTGATCTTTCAAAGGTTCTGTTTGTCTGTACTGCAAACTCTTTGGATACTATTCCAAGACCTCTATTGGACCGTATGGAAGTTATTGAATTAACTGGGTATGTTGCTGAGGACAAAGTTAAGATTGCTGAACAATACTTGGTTCCAAGTGCCAAGAAAACTGCTGGTTTACAACATGCCAGTGTTGAGATGAAAGAGGAAGCCATCCGTGCCTTGATGAAATATTACTGTAGGGAAAGTGGTGTTAGAAACCTGAAGAAGCACATCGAAAAGATCTACCGTAAGGCTGCCTTGGAAGTAGTCAAGAAGATGAGTATTGAAGATTTGGAGGTAACTACTGAAAGTAGTAAGGATGATCATGACAGTAAGATAAGTGATTTTAAAGCTACTTCTGAAAAAGAAGAATCTTCTGTAGCAGAAGAAAATACTGAGACTCCAACTGAGGGCAAAGAAGAATCTACTACTGCTGCTGAAAAGAAGGAAACTGTACCTGCTGAGGAATCTGAAGAAGAAGACACATCACTCGTAGTACCAGATAATATTAAGATTGATATTGAGCCTAATGACTTGAAAAACTATGTTGGATCACCAATCTATACATCTGATAGACTGTATGAAACCACACCTCCAGGTGTGATCATGGGTCTTGCATGGACTAACATGGGTGGTTGTTCTCTTTATGTTGAATCAGTTCTGGAACAACCATTGCACAACTGCAGTCATCCAACGTTGGAACGTACCGGTCAGCTGGGTGATGTGATGAAAGAGTCTTCAAGATTGGCTTATTCTTTCTCCAAGATGTTCTTGTCAAAGAAATTCCCAGAGAACAGATTCTTCGAGAAGGCCTCAATCCACTTGCACTGTCCAGAGGGTGCCACTCCAAAGGATGGTCCTTCAGCGGGTGTGACCATGGCTACTTCTTTCTTGTCGCTAGCATTGAACAAGTCCGTGGATCCTACTGTGGCAATGACTGGTGAATTGACCTTGACTGGCAAAGTTCTGCGTATCGGTGGTCTAAGAGAAAAGGTTGTTGCTGCCAAGAGATCTGGTGCAAAAACTGTTATTTTCCCAAAGGATAACTTGAACGACTGGGAAGAACTCCCAGAAAATGTCAAGGAAGGTCTTGAACCACTACCAGCTGACTGGTACGATGATATTTACAACAGACTATTCTCCGACATCAAACTAAAGCAAGGTAACAACGTCTGGAAGTCAGAATTTGAAATCATCGACAAGAAAAAGAAGAAAAACGACGATTAAAAGAAAAAATAAAATATTTCCATAATTATTACTTGTACCATAAAACCACGCACAAAATCACTGTATTTTTAAATTATATATAACATTATTTCTACAGCTTTTATTAATTACTTTTTTTGTAAATAGATATAATATAACAACACCCACGCTTATGTTTTGAAATATGTCCTATTACAGCATCTAAAACAAAGGAATTACCGTTTTTGGTTGCTTATTACTTATTAGTTTTCCTAAATAGGAAATTTCTTCAATTTTTCTAAATTTGTTTTTCACACACCAAATTTTTTTTTTTTCTCATCACCCAAATCGAGAGGCTGCCATTTTGTTGCAGTCTTTTTGGAAACATTATTCTTGAATTGATGACTTTATAGTTATAGGTATTGCAAATTTATACAACGAAAGCTTTGTTAAGACGCAGGAATAAGTACGTTTTTTGATATTTTCAACTGTGGTTGTAATTGGTCCTTTTTTTTTTATTGAAATAGTCTGAACTACGAGGTTGGTAGCTTAAAGAAAGAGATCCTAGTACTAAAAAAAAGATATAACCTTTAAAAATGTCTGATAATAGAAGACGTAGACGTGACCCAGATGAGGATGAGCACGATTCAGATAATGAGAATGCTTTACCGCCATCTTCTCCGCAACATCCAGGCAGTAGAGGGTTTTTTGGCCCTGGTTCTTCGCCGATTGGTTCCCCAGTGAGAGAGGGGGATGAAGAGGAGGACCTTGGGGCAGATGACCTTGGTATGTTGAATCCGGAAGGTGAGGACAATGAGATTGATGATGCGCCTGATATTGATGAAGTTGAAGAACAAATGAACCAGGTGGATTTGATGGACGATGATATGTATGGTGATTACCGTTCGGATCCAACGAAGGATAGATACGACGCTGTGGGTGTCGATGACACAGATCAGAAGGAATTGACGTTGAGTGATCGTAGAAGGATTGATGCTCAATTGAACGAAAGAGATAGATTGTTGAAAAATGTCGCGTATCTAGACGATGATGAAGAGGCAATGGGTGACGAACAATTAGATGAAATGGGGCTTCCAAAGCAACGGAGAAGACGGAGAAGACAGTATGAAGATCTGGAACACAGTGACGATGATCTGTTGAGTGATTTGGATGGTGATCCTTTGAGAGAAGAACTTACTCTAGAATCTCTAAGTAACGTTAAAGCAAACAGTTATTCAGAATGGATCACACAACCTAATGTTTCTAGAACTATAGCGAGAGAGCTTAAATCTTTCTTGTTGGAATATACTGATGAGACAGGTAGGTCTGTATATGGTGCTCGTATTAGGGTCCTTGGTGAAATGAATTCCGAGTCTCTGGAAGTGAACTTCAGGCATTTGGCCGAATCAAAGGCTATTTTAGCCTTGTTTTTGGCTAAATGTCCAGAAGAAATGTTAAAAATTTTAGATTTAGTTGCCATGGAGGCTACAGAGTTACATTATCCAGATTATTCCCGTATTCATTCCGAGATTCATGTCAGAATCTCCGATTTCCCAACTGTTCACAGTTTGCGTGAACTTCGTGAGTCTAATCTGTCCACTCTAGTTCGTGTCTCTGGTGTTGTTACGAGAAGAACAGGTGTCTTCCCACAACTCAAGTACGTCAAATTTAACTGTCTAAAGTGTGGTTCCATTCTTGGTCCTTTCTTTCAAGATTCCAATGAAGAAATTAAGATATCTTTCTGTACCAACTGTAAGTCTAAGGGACCCTTCAGTATCAATGGTGAAAAGACTGTTTATAGAAATTACCAAAGAATTACTTTACAAGAAGCTCCTGGCACAGTTCCAGCTGGTCGTCTCCCAAGACATCGTGAGGTTATTCTTCTTGCTGATCTTGTTGATATCTGCAAACCTGGTGAGGAGATTGAAGTTACAGGTATTTATAAAAATAACTACGATGGTAATCTAAATGCTAAGAATGGTTTTCCTGTTTTTGCTACTATTATTGAAGCAAATGCTGTTAGAAGAAGAGAAGGTAATCTGTCAAATGGAGATGAGGAGGGTTTGGATATTTTTAGCTGGACTGAAGAAGAAGAAAGAGAATTTAGAAGACTTTCTAAAGATCGTGGTATCATTGACAAAATTATTTCATCAATTGCTCCATCTATTTACGGTCATCGTGATATCAAAACTGCAGTTGCTTGCTCCTTATTTAGCGGTGTTCCAAAAAATGTCAATGGTAAGCATTCTATTCGTGGTGACATAAACGTTCTACTTTTAGGTGACCCTGGTACTGCCAAGTCTCAAATTTTGAAGTATGTTGAGAAGACCGCCCATAGAGCTGTTTTTGCAACGGGTCAAGGTGCCTCTGCTGTTGGTTTGACAGCTTCTGTTAGAAAGGATCCTATTACCAAGGAATGGACACTGGAAGGTGGTGCCTTAGTTCTAGCTGATAAGGGTGTTTGTTTGATTGATGAGTTCGATAAAATGAACGATCAAGATCGTACCTCTATTCACGAAGCTATGGAACAACAAAGTATCTCTATCTCCAAAGCAGGTATTGTTACCACTCTACAAGCTCGTTGTTCTATTATTGCAGCTGCTAATCCAAACGGTGGACGTTATAACTCAACACTTCCATTATCTCAAAATGTGAGCTTGACAGAACCGATTTTATCCAGATTCGATATATTATGTGTTGTTCGTGATCTGGTTGATGAAGAGGCAGATGAGAGATTAGCATCATTTGTTGTTGATTCGCATGTTAGATCGCATCCTGGAAATGAAGGTATCGATGATGAGGATGGTGAAGATGAAGACGGAAACACTATGGACGATGAAGAAGCTCAACTGTCGAATAGACAAAAAAGACTAGAAAGACAAAGGAAAAAAGAAGGAGAAATTTCACCAATACCGCAAGAACTATTGATCAAGTATATCCACTATGCTAGAACAAAGGTTTATCCAAAATTACACCAAATGGATATGGATAAGGTGAGTCGTGTTTACGCTGATCTAAGAAGAGAAAGTATCTCGACAGGTTCCTTCCCGATTACTGTTCGTCATTTAGAATCGATTCTGAGAATTGCAGAATCATTTGCTAAAATGAGATTATCAGAATTTGTTTCCTCCTGGGATCTTGACAGGGCAATTAAAGTGGTTGTTGACTCATTCGTTGATGCACAAAAGGTCAGTGTTCGTCGCCAACTTCACAGATCTTTTGCTATTTACACTCTGGGTCAAAATTGATAGACAGTAATTCCTTATTATTATAATGTTATTTTTTCCATTGTTTGCTATGTGTAATATTTTTTTTTTGTTTTCTTAACTGAATTACTTCCCCTATGTTAGAGTTAGATAGCACACAAAAGTACATAAAAATTGTAACCATATTATTATTAGATCATAGTTCGAAATAACTGTTGTGTTGGAAAAAAAGGACGTAAAAATGTTAGATAAACTTCTATATATGAAAAAATAGTATAAAGTAAGTTAACAGAGACTTAGAAAAATTAAAATAATGAAAACTATTAAATAAAACATTCTAGCGATAGAATATGAAATCCGGTGAATATTGAGTAGTTGGTGTGTAAACAGAAGGGAATTGGGTCAGAAAACAACAGGAAATGAAACTGAAACAAAAAAGAAAGGAGTAGTGAAATAAGCAGAACAAAAAGTATCATATAAACAAATGAGTTCAGTAAAATGGTTTTTCGTTGTAAGGTTGATGGACATATACAACTTTCTTACGTTGTCTAACAAACATCCATGCTAATACGTTTAGCAATGCAGCGACAACTGCAGCCCACATCAATGCTAGAAATTTCCTGCCCAAACTTAGATGAATACCGTATTCACTGTAGTTTTTATTCAAGACGTGGCGGATGAAAATGTAGGTCCCCATATTGGTACCAACACTGATTAACAAACTTGCGAAGGATAGGAATGCCAGTAAACCAGCGACAAAATTCACGAATGAGAAATGCAGGAACCAACGCAAGACGTTAATTACCAGGTTTAAAAACGTCAAAACAATACCGATAAGTAATGTTATGAACATACACCTAACCAAACCGTTGTAGAACCCCATCTTGTCCTGTAATTCCTGTGGTAACACGATGGAAGCCACATTATCAACCAGCGTCACAATCTGGTTGTTCTCAATGTTGTCCTTCAGTATGTCCTTCAAATTGAAGGTTTGGATACCGCTTGGCGAAGTACAGCTGGTCACAGAATCCTTACTGGAACCGACACAGTAGGACCATAGACCAATGTTGATAAACTCTGGCAAACCCAATTGCTTCAATCCTACGTTCCCGGCCTCGGGAAACACAGAACCAATTGATATTTGCGACAGATCAATCTGTGCCGAAAAGATTTGATTGATAGGGTAGTAGTTCTTAGTGGAACCAGCACACGCAATACAAGCCAGTACAATACTAGCCAATGCAAAAAACAGTGCTAGCACTATCGCGAAGAAATTCCTCATTTTTTGTTTTTGAATAGATTTACTTATTAGTTTGTTTTTGGTACGGTTTTTGAACTATTTTTAATTCAGTATTATATCGTTTCATTGGGTTGTAAAAGAATATTTATCACCGATACTCATTATATATATATATATATATATATGTATAGTTATATTGATGAACTTGTAAATGAAATAATAAACCAAGCCATTTTCTAAATTTAGCATGTATTTGTCTCTACCTCCCTCGATCCCAAGGACAAGAGTCTACAAAGGGAAGTACAGGGTCTAATCACACATGGAGGCACTCTTTTTTCTTTCTTTTTTTCTTTTGTTTATTATTATTCAATTGTATTCGCTCTTCTTCTGCTCTCTCTCTACCAGTCGGGTTCAAGAAAGTTAGTTGCGTGCAAGTGTTCTTGTATTGAGAAGGACCTGTTTTGCTGTGTTTATGGCAAGTATGTTCTTTGATCTTGATTGTAGAGCTACGTTGATTTATAGAAGCTTATCTCTATCAATCCACTCCGATACACAGAATACGTGTCCATCATAGAGAGAGAGGATGAACACAAATGATAGATGGCTTGGTTTTTCTTTCTCTCTCTCTCTCTCCTATATTATTCTTGCTCCCCCCCCCGTTGCTACGGAAATTTCTCAGCCAGCAGCCCCCC
>JAJLXT010000156.1:0-20027 GCA_030571395.1 Nakaseomyces sp. UFMG-CM-Y6046
GTCGAGACTCCTCCACCAGTCGAGCCACTCACCAACACGGTCACCACCACCTCCTACACCCCAGGTACCGACACTGTCCCACACACTGTCACCACCTTCACCACCGTCACCGTCGGCACCGACGGCAACACCACCCCAGAGATCGTGGTCATCGTCGAGACTCCTCCACCAGTCGAGCCACTCACCAACACGGTCACCATTACCAGTTCTTCTATTTCTTCTTCTACGTCCAATACACCAGATATTGAAATTGTAACACGTACTGTAACGGTTACAACATTTACAATAGGCTCAGATAACTCTACAACACCCACGGTAGTTGTTTTCGTTTCAACCCCTCCTTCTACAAATGTGCCAAAATCAAAGAGTTTGTTTACTTTACCACCACCTACAACAATAACAATAACTAAGATGAGTACCACTCAAACTTGTATCGTTTCCTTCTTCCCTTCCACAGATAATGGAGGGAAAACAGTAACTGTTACAACCACACATACTTTAACTAGCAGTTCCCCTCCTAATCCACCTGTAAAGAGTAAGAATTTCTCTGAACCTGGACCAAGTACTGGAACAGTTCCAAGACGTAGTGGAAGCAACAGTGGTACATCATCTCCTCCAGGTATAGTTTCAATACAATACCACGGTAAGGGTACAACGCTTTTGAGCAAGGCCTGGATGGCAGTTTTAGTGCCTATATTCGTTCTTCTATCCATTGTTTAAGATTCTTTTATGTTTTTCTCTCCACATTTACGTTATTTGACTCAACTATTTCTTTGGAAAAGAAATATACTGTCAACATTATCAATATGTGGAGATTTTTCTTAAAAGTTAAAATATATATATGTGTACACGTTGCTAATTAACCACAAATATATGTACGTATATATATATGTATTTCTTACAATTATAAAAAATAGTTACATTAATTGTTCTAGCTGTTGTTGAGCATGATATATATATATATTAGTTGGACCTTACACGACTTTTGCGTTACTTGTCTCTGCATTGTTGTATGACTAAAAGGATCTACTTGCTCACAATCTGAAAATTTCCAGAAAAGTTTCATAACTTTGCATTCATGACGAGATAAAAACAAACTCTTGTTCCAAAGGAACAGAGTGAGTGTTTCTGTCATTTTCGTTAATAGCGGACATGATTGAAAGTTAATAGAAGAGAAAAAGAAAGTTATAATAAAAACTAATATATTCTTTGAAATATGTTCAAAACTATCCCAAGGACTTAGATGATCCTTTTCTATATAATGAAAATTATAATAAATATAGAATGTGATTATTTAATTATTTTATCGTCGAGATTTCACCGCTATTTATACCTGAGATTTCGATGGTCGTTTATCCTGTTGCATCATCGTTTAACCTTCTTTAGCAAGGGGCTAATTTGGGAAACAAGGGGTTAATGATTTACCATCAATTGGGAGACGTGATTACGGGGTAGGGTTGATTCTGTAAGCTATTTTTGCTGGTTTGCATTTTGCACACTGTTTTTACTTATACAAGCGCAAATCCTTTTCTACCCCTATAATCCTTGTTTCTTGTGACGTGATAATAATCCCAGCATACAGTGCAATAGTAACAATGTGAACACGTATTGTTAACACGTATTTGTATAGTATTATCAGTACTTCAGCGTTAGTTAGTAGTGTTATCCCTTGGTACGATAATCCTTAGTGACCATATTTGCTTACCCTTTCTATATTCCTAGACCTGGGCTTGGAACAACACAAACCAAAAAAAGAAAACAATTTCGTAAAGATATTTATTTTACCTTGTACAAATATAGTGTTTAATATGTACTTCTTACATAAGCAAACTAACCAGTAAAATAGATATAATTGTACATTACACGAAGAACATGAAATAGATTTGTAAGGCAACGCAGATACAGATATGAATAAATCAAACTATAGTACCAGGGTGGAAGCATACATTATACGGTTCCGTCAACATATATATATATATATATATAAATTCACATAATGTCGACAATAGGACATCACTCATTACGTACTTGTGAGATTCGGAGATTTTCTCGATTGCATCTACCGTGTGTAGTGAGTAATTAGACTTCCTCTTTGGGATATTATGTTTTGTTGCCCTGTGAAGTGAATATGCAGGAGAGTCTTGGCAGGTTATAGAAGGTAACAATCAAAAAGGAATGGGTGGACTTGTCACACGTCTTCTTCCCTCTTGAAAAAGAGCTTTACCCCTGGTGGTTCACGTTTCGTGAAATAATGATTCAAACATATTCTAACGCTTGATTCAGAGTTTAAAATCATAACTTGGCTGTATTCTTCTGATCTTCTTCCTTTTAGGTGTTTGCGCAATGGTCATATCATGAATCTTTCGCCAGCGAAACGATGAGTGTCGATGATCTCACACAAGTGAGATCAACTTCTGGAGAATCCCATCAGTATTGATGAAGATGAAACGATGAATGAAGGTAGTCTTGAAACGAACCGGTTGCTAACCGCGAAGAATTCGTCAATAAGAGTGAATTGAAAGCTGAATTTCAATAGCTTTAGGGATGAAGTGATTAACATACTAATGCCAGCTCAAGCTGATAAAGATCAATATCATGAAAAGCTCGTTGAATAGAGAGCTGAAGCTGACAAGGCCATTGTTATGACGCAGAAGGCCAAGCAAAACACAGATGCTACTTCCGGCAGAGATCCAGCCCGTGAGAGACAAAGGGTCAACCACATGGCCCAAGTAGCTACCAGAGCTTATGAAGACAGGCAAATTTAATTGAATCAACAGAATAAGCAATATACGGGGCAGGTTGCCAAACTAGGTAAAGCGCAATACCAAGAGCTTTACACTGAACAAGCCCATATCAGAGAGGTCGCTGTTCAAATGTGTCGCGCATAGGTTAATCTTGCTCATGAGCTGCAGAAACAAGATGCAAATCTTCATTCGGTCAATTCCAATCAACAGCAGCAAAGATACAGATTTCAGATGGCTAATTAAAAACATGAATCTCAGGAGAGGGATATTGGAGTAATCCAACAACAAATTGCAGAGTTGGAGATGTATCAAGAACCCGATGAAGGACTAAGAATTGAAGTTCTGGAATCCTTGAGAGGTTATAAGTACGAAAGACAAGAAGACAGAGAAAGAAACGAAACTTGGTCTCATGACATTGAAAACTCAATTTCAAATCATGGTGCCCAAAGACAAGCAGTACTGGAACAGGCGCAGATTGAAAACATGAAACAAATGGGGAGAAGTCAACGCAATCATCGATGAAAGATTCGCTGAGCAAAAACGCAAGCAAGATTTGAAAGTGGAACTTGCTATAGAGAGAGTTATCGAGCGACAACAGCAACTTCACAACTCATTCCGGAGCGAGCAAATCTCAGGCGACCGAAAGGCACTAGACGAGTATTCCCCGGAAGAAGAAGCAAAAGCAGTGAAGCAAAATGCCAAACTACACGCTCCCGATATCTTCCTATACCCCGAAATTTATCGCTACTATGGGAAAAGGTCATGATTAAAACTTAAGTGTAACTTACCAGATGATCTATACCTGGAATTCAGGGAGAAAGCCGATAACACTACTGCGATATACGCAGTAAAAAGGTTTCTAATTGAACATACCATCCAAACTCAAGATTGGGGCAGAGGATTGTTTAACACACTGCAACTGAAGGACCGTCGTCAATTAGACACTATGTTACCTGAAGATCCGAAGTTTCAATGCCGATTATTGATCATTGAACTATGTAAGAACACAGCATATACTGAAATCAGAGGCGATGAGAGTCGTCAAAGGCATTGCAACTTTTGAACGTATTTTGTCAAGAGTCTCTAAAATCGCGACTCACTAAGGAGTCCCACCATTAAGATGGCACAAATTCAAGGGATACGATCAACTATTAACCACCATTAACCAACGTTACACAATCATTAGATCTCAGGTCAACTACAACCGCTTAGCAGGAGCAATCGTGGAATTACCGCGTGCTAGACACAAAGCCAGTGACTATGACCCACCGCCAAAATACGGGCCAAAGAAATAAACAGAGGTAAAAGCGGAAAGATGATACCAAAAGAAACTCTCAACGGGTTATGGCCAGAACCTCACCGCAAATGACCTCTTTTGCACCCGTTGAACTGCCCCAAATGCTCATCGCACAGAAGGAAAGGGACAGGGAAAACTGGCGGTCCAAATGTAGTTCGAGCAAAAGATCAAATTACAAAAAAGGAAGATCACAACCAGTTCAGCAGGGGAGAGCTTTCCAAGTTCATACGCAGTATTTGGTAGATGACCCAATCGAGGACACCGATTCTGAAGAAGAATCCTGGGCACTAGATGATGACCCAACGTTGAATGAAAACGAGGAAATCAGAGGTTTTTTCGACGACCCCGACGAGGACGAAGAAGACCTCATCAGAGAACCTGACGCCATCGAAGAGGACGACGATGATGACATCTACTCGGTAAGCTCTAACCTATGCGTAGGAGCACACGCAGCAGTCACATCAACCAATCAAGCGAGGCCTCGGAGAAAGTAAGGTCACTAATGTATCCATTATCCTAGATTCCGGCGCAGACTGTAACTTCACCTATGCCAGAACCTGGGAGGATAACACTAAATACACATCTGGACACTCTACCATTGAAAAAATAGAAGACAGAGGTGGCAAACCCATTGCGGTTGACACTGGTTCTCAACAAAAAACTGATGCCTATTAGATAAAAAAGTCGAACTCAAGATATCCTATGAAAACAAACACATGATTGAATATTTCTGTGTTATACCCAAGACAAATTTCGATTGGAAGACCAACACTTCGCCAACTAACCGACCAGCTCAATGACAAATGGGAAATATGTCACCATTAACGGGAAAAGAATGGAATTCTCCGAAGTAAAGGAATTCTATCCGCAGACCAAAAGGATCTACAGGATCTCCATTGATGCGATTGAAAAACTACAATTACACATCTTCCAGAACTATGCACTACTTTATGCAGAGGACATACCAACTGATGTCAAACACGACTTCAAACCCATAGTCGAATTAGCTAACTTCCCATAATTCGCAACCAGCAAGGATTTACCAAGGCCAAAGGGACCGCGATGTCATATCACAGTACCTTAAAGAAGAAGAAGCCAAGGGGAGAATATCTAAGGTAGAACCCCACGAACATGTAGCACTCAGCCCAATCTTTGTTGTGCACCAAAAGGGAGGAAAAGCAAGAGTCGTTTCAGACATGCGTACTGTCAATGAATATGTCAAATTCACACCAACACCAATTAAACCCACTTTAGTCCTATTGAGAGACTTATCGGGAAAATGTATCTTTACCACCGTTGATATAAAGAAAGCTTACCAACAAATCCCACTAGCAGGAGACAAGATAGGAATTATAGCACCCGATGGAGCTTATAAATTCAACCGTATGCCATTCGGTTTAGTATCAGCACCATTTTTGTGGGCCCAATTTATCAAGGAAGTTTTGCGGGAAGTCAAGCACGACACCACCACACTTATAGACTTCTACTATGATGATATTATTATAGCATCAGCCACCATTGAGGACCACTCACGGACAGTCAGAAACCTATTCGACGTCTTACTAAAATACGAACTCACGGTCAGTAAAGACAAGATCCAACTAGCAAAACCCGAAGTCGATTACCTAGGTTATGTAATCAGTGAAAACCGATTCGCGATATCCCAAGAAAAGATAGAAACAATACAGAAATGGATACTCCCAACTACGAAGAAAGCGATCCAAAGGTTTACGGGATTTGTGAATTTCTTGAGGCTGTTCATACCAAACGCCTCGAGACTGTTAGCACCATTTCACAAAAGAGCTACTTTCCCAAGATCCATACCCAAGGAAACTCTAGCAACAATGACAGAGAACTTTCAGAAAATCAAGGACTGTATCAAGAAATCTATCCAACTTAAGCTGTTTGACCCAAATCAGAAAACCTACATTTTCTTAGACGCAAGTTTACTAGGAGTCGGAGCAATGATCATGAAATCAGAAATCATCGATGGAAAAGAAAAACTCTATCCTATCGCATTCTATTTGTGCAAATTCACAGAAACACAACAAAGATATGCTACCATCGAAAGAGAACTGCTAGGTGTTTTCGAGACTCTTCACAGAGCACACTTGCCACTTTCCCAAAAGATCATAGTATACACCAATCAGGGGATACTATAATTTGGACGAACGAAGAAGACAATCACCATACGTCTACAGAATTACCTCGAAAAACTGTTATAATCTCGAATGGAGATAGGTTAAGGAGGATGACAACGACTTTGCCGATAAGCCGTTACGGTTTGGACCTTCAACCAACAGTGGATACCACGGAACAAGACGTCCAAGCAGTCTTGTTCCAGAAAAATGAAGAAGACGAACCACCCACACGTATAAAGGCCAAATTTAGAAGACCAAATCGTTGATCCTATCGACGAGGTAAATCAACTGGGTAAGGAACCACAGAGAAACCGCACTTCCTAATCACTAGAAGTCATCCAAGGAAGACAGGAATTCGATGAATACGAACAAATAGAGGACCCCAAAGATCTAACAATCGCCCCTGTAGCTAAACTAGGCAATCTAGTGTGGTCGGACATTCTGAACATCAAAAATAATTCAATAAACCATAGACCCCACACAGCGTAAATATCAGAAATTAAAACAACATTTTTTTTAAAGGAAAACCAAATATATGTATGGACCGGTCGCAACTTGATGGATGTCATATCAGATACAGCGTATTTCAACTATGCCTGGAAATTCCATGAACGTTTTCACCTATCACCGAGACATATGATTCATATGATGGAAGCAATGGGTTTTTGGACGCCAGATTACAAGTTACAAGCAAGACACGCTTACACCCGATGTGTCACCTGTGAAAAAGAAGCTCCGGTACAAGAACACGAACTCCCTCAGCAGCATCCGCGCCCAGCCGATGCCTTTGAGAGATGGCACCTAGATCATGCACAAATTAGAAGTGAAGACGAGAGAGATAACACAAGGAAGAGATCACTCATCGTAGGAGTCGATTATGCAACAAACCTCATTATCGCTATTGCATGTGTTAGAACTAGCTTAAAAGCAGTTATAACTCTAGTTTTAAGAATTATGATGAATTACGGAGTACCTAAACAAATTGTAAGAGATAATGGTATGGCATTTGTGGCAGAAGACTTTGAGAAATTCCTTTGCAAGTGTGAAATCAAACACATTATAGAATCCCACTACAATCTCAGAGGTAACGGAAAAGCTGAACGAGCAGTAAAGTCTGTCAAATATCTTTTAAACAGCTACCTTGAACACGCAAAGATAAGGCATCTAAGGCACCATACTTTGGCACCATCTGCTAGCTCACGTTGTCGTTATGCTGAACTCTCAGGAGGCAATGTACGGATACTCACCATTCGAAGCAGCCTTCCAGATAAACACAAGAAAAACCCCTATGAAACCAAGCATTGATTTCAGAGAATACTTCGTTGAACTAACTAACCTCGAAGTAGACTATGAGGACGATGTCCAACCAATGGTAGGGAACTCCCTAGTAACAAAGGTTCTGAAAGACGGGAGGAAGGAACTACAGAATGAGAAGAAGAGACTACGGTGATTCCGCAAATCACTAGAAGACCCAAGGAATGGACAATTGAACTTTGATAAAGGAGATTTTTTATACAGTTTTAATTGCGGGAAAACCAGGGAAACTTAAGAAAGATGGACCATTCGTAATTACACGACTTCTATCGAATGATAGATACAAACCAAGAAGTTTGAAAGGAAAAGATCTGAAAGGGACTACCAACGCAGCGAAACTATTGATGGCCTATAGCATGGAAGATACCATCTTCAGGACCGTTAACGAGTATTCTACTAAATACTGGAATGACGAACACAAAGTCTTAACACGAAAGATAGACGATATTCTGAAACATAGACTGCTAACAGAAGAAAAGGAAGACGTGTAATCACTTTCCCAACCAGCCGATATTGTGATGTTTTAAGCTTCGCTTAAAGTCAGAACTTATCATTGTAAAACGATAGTCAATTTGTTCTTACCTTAGGACATGATATGGACAAAGCGCATGGACAAATAGCGGACAAATCCGAGATTTACGGCGTTTTTTAGTGTCAATCCCCAATTGGATAGGGGGAAACGACTGGTGCGCCCACTAGGGGCGACGACGAACTTTCTAATCAATCCAAAATAACACATATAAAGGAGTAAGGAGTTCTATTATCAATTGTTGTTTGTTTATGCCATTATGTCCTCTTTTACTCTTTAAACACATATATTTTTATTACATTTTGTACATATATCATCACGATACATTTTTACTTAACTTTTAATATTATATCAGTACTTGATTGACTACTACTCTGATAATCCAATCCAAAGGAATCGAGACTAGTATAAGTTTAACAACACACTATCATCTTTGGCGTACTTTTGACTACGAATAACGCACAGAGACAGCCCGGTGAACATTAAACCCTCACTTCGTTGAAGGACCTAGATCGAGAGATACGCTGGACCAGAATCATTTGAGGAAACTTATAACAAGAAACGTGCAATATTTCAGGCTAGCTCGTTAGACATGCACAGTGGTATGCTTACCCTTTCTATATTCCTAGACCTGGGCTTGGAACAACAGTACTCTAGCAACACACCATACATAGAAGAACATATACATATGTATACACTGTTACAGTGCAGTACTCTCCTGAAACGTAACATACAGTAATGGCAATATAGTATACAATACACCAATCCCCTATCATACACTACATAACTACAATACACATTATCATATCCCCTGTTCTAATCAACACTAAATCCCTTATACTACGGTACAGTACAGAACAGTGTAGTATACTACAATACAATACATAATACACTACAATACAATACAATACTATACAATACATAACACACTATAAACTACATAATACTATACGACTACACGGTACAATATCGCATTGCAGCTCCCACTTCGCCCATTGATGCAATATGGTCAATCAATTTTGGTCCGTGCGGGTGTTTCTAGGGGGTGGGCGTGTTTGTTTACATTTTCACACTATAACAAGAATTTCAACCTGGGGGATCAATAAGTGATTGTATTATATAGTTTCGCTACTGTTTTGGTTTGAAACGGGGGGGGATAAGAGTTTCTTGTGAGTTTATCTGTCAATTACCCACTACCTCTGCTAAAATTGCTGCTTTCCTTCTCTCATCTGTCCTTGATGGAAGACTACGTTTCCCCGTACGTTAAGAGGAAGAATATGGATTTCAAGTCTGATCCGGCTGGTCCGCAGCTGTCTCAGGTCAATTCTCTGTCGGGAAGTCCCAACAAGAGCTATGACCAGCTAATTGAGCCGTCTGCCGTTGTTGCTACGGGTGAAACCGAGGTTTCTAGCTCGAGAAGCCCCAGTTTCTTTGACTCTCTGGTGCCATCTTTCATGAACCGTAAAACTGTTATCGCTGGTTCTGACGTGGATAACCTGAGCTCGTTGAGTAACGGTGTGCAGTCCACGCAGCTGTACAAGGACTCGAAGTATCACTACGCTTCTGCGAAGCGTAATGACTCGTTCCATGCCATTTTTGCTAATATTCCTAGGGACGACCCCCTGATCGATGACTTTGGGTGTCTAATGCACAAGTCCCACGCCTACAACGGCAGGATATACATCTCGGAACAGCACGTTTCGTTCAACTCGTCGTTCG
The DNA here is from genome assembly GCA_030571395.1 of Nakaseomyces sp. UFMG-CM-Y6046. Lineage (NCBI taxonomy): Eukaryota > Fungi > Ascomycota > Saccharomycetes > Saccharomycetales > Saccharomycetaceae > Nakaseomyces > Nakaseomyces sp. UFMG-CM-Y6046. Next base: position 9,745 of record JAJLXT010000156.1, read on the forward strand.
TGGACTGGATGACGAAGATTTCCATACCGTTCAAGGACATCAAACACATCGAAAAGACGTCATCCTCGTCTATTGGTGGGCAGCTCACGCACGCCATCACCGTCGAGGCAGCCAACAGTGAGATATACATCCTGACTGGCTTCATATCGACCGATGTCACTTTCGACATACTGAACAAAGTGTGGTCGTACAACGTACACGGCAGTATCCCAGCAGACTACGTCTCCTCCACGCAGAGGAGACCCGGGATACTGGAGTTTGAAGGTAACGAGCTTGCGTGGACCAACAGGAGCACTCAGTCTTCCAGGAGACCCTCTGTGGCCTCCTCGCCGATACCCTCGTTTATCGACAGGCCGCTGTTCGTGGAGAACTCGGGGACGCTGTCCCGGAGCTACCAGATGCTGCTGGCCAAGAACGACAACTTGAAGCGGGTGGCACAGGAAAACGCCAACAACGACGCTATCATGGAAGCTATCCTGTCGATAGACGAGCCGGAGACTATCGTAGAGGAGTCCGGGGACGAGTCTGGTGAAGGTGACGGCGACGATGATAACTGTTCCGATGAGGAAGAACCATCGTCTTCCAACAACTCTTCTGGTGACGACGTGACTAAGGAAATACACACACATAAGTTGAAGCAATCGGCGAAGATGAAATACGACGGCCCACTGTACAGCACCGTCGAGACCGAGTACGAACACGACGCAGTGGCTAACAAGGAAACGATCTTGAAGGACCTAACTTTCAATGCTCCTCCAGGTATCATATTTGAGATCATCTTCAGTAGTACAGACCACACCTTCATGCTGGAGTTCTTGAAATCTCTGGACTCATCGAACTTCACCGACATTGGTGCTTTCGATGGTATTGAGAACGAACGTGGGTACACATACATCAAGGCGTTGAACTACTCCATAGGTCCAAAATCTACAAAGTGTGTTGTCACAGAAAAGGTAATAAAGAAGGATTACAGCAAGACAATCAATGTGGTTGTGGAAACGAAGACTCCAAATGTTCCAAGTGGCAATAGTTTCTCTACAAAGACTAGGTACCAATTCAGATGGGCAAGCCCCACCACTTGTGCACTTCAGGTATCATACTGGGTCGAGTGGACTGGGTCAAGTTGGATCAAGGGTATGATTGAATCCTCTTGTAAGTCCGGCCAAGAAGAAGCCAGTGAAGCATTGGAGAAATTGTTGGCCATATACGTTGCTAACAATGTTGAAGATACAGTTGTCAGCTCCAAACCTGTTTCCAACGTACCAGCTAAAGAAGTTATCACAGAAAAGCACGTTACCAAGGAAACCGTTGTGGAGAAGGTTAAACCTGAGATCCATGTTGAACAAGCATCGAAGCCAACGCCAGCAACTGTAAAGTGGTTTACATGGATTCTTGTATCTATGATAGGTATAATCATCATCCTGCTTATTGTGAACATCATACTGTCAATATCACTGCAATCTAAACTGGACAAGCTACTAATTCTTCAATTAAGCAAGGAAAATGTCGAGAGAGGAAGTGGTCTTTTTGAGATACCCGTTCTTCGAGACCAGCACAAATTCCCACCGACCATGCAGGATGAAATAGTCAATGTCGTGAAGAAATTCATCGGCGAATCAGTGACTGATGGCGAACTAAACCATTCCGAAATAATGACCAAGTTATACTCAGCATTGAAAAACTGGCATTGACTAAAAAATAAAGTATTATAAGAAAAGAACAAAAATAATAAACAAAAAAAAATTATACATATTCTGAAAGTTGGCATGGTAAACAAATAAATATTAGTTTGAAAGTAATAAAAAAATAACAATTAATAGTGAAATTTTATGAAGTGAAAATTGAAATAAAGATGAATAAACGATATATTCTTATTATCATGATGGTACAAACTGTTTTTGCAGCTTGGTATGCAACGGATTGGGTTTGTGGGAAGGGATGCGTTAACCCAGAAATAAATGGAAGGTTTAGAAAAGAGTTGGTAAATCTGGATAAAATGCAGCAGATACCTCTGTGGCTTTTTGGGAGGACAATTGTTTCTCACCCAGAAGGTTCTCTTTCATCAGTATCATCCTCTCATTGAATGTACTCTCCGGTACACGGTCCTGGCTGTTGCGTTCTTGCGGCACAGCTCCCTTCTCGGATTTGTGCACGTAGTAGTCGTTCAGCAAGGCATCCATCCGCGATACCTTCGGATGAAGCGGGCTGGCAATATTGTTGGCCAACGATACCCTGTGTCTCTCATACAAGACATCAATCTCACGCTTAAGACCCTCCATAATCTTGAGAATGTGCGGAACCTCCAACCGAAGCAACTGCTTGTACTCCTGCAGATACAGACTCTCATCAGTAGAGGCAACCCGAACCTGTGGGTGCGCCGGCAGCCTGTTGGTGCACAGGTCCACATACCGGAAGTAGTAGAAGTACGCCAGCGACCTGTCGCCGCCTTGAAAACTCTCAGACGCACTGTTCAGCAAGGTCACACACGTCTTCAAGTACAACTTCAACGGAATGTGCGGATTGAACTGGTAATCCCTGGCTTCGAAACCCAATTGCTTAGAACTTTTCATCTTTCCACCACGCCTTGCCACTGCCACTATCCACTACGTCCTCCTGATCACAATTAGTTTATTAAAAAATAAAAAAACTCCACAATATCAAACAACAAAAGGGTCTAATAATCAATTGTGATAACGACGATCAATACCGAAAAGCTCATCGCATCGCATTTGATTTTTTTTTGATTTTTTTTCACTCGATCTGTGCGGCTGTTTCTGAGGAACGCTGGAAAAAAATTTTTTTTTTTTTTCAAAAATTCGATATTTGAAAAATTTTTTTCAGTATTTCGACCATCGTCGATGGATTTGGATTGGGCTGATGTTTGATTAGTTGGCCTTTGTAGGCAATGTCGATGGAATTTGAAGGGGATTGAGTTGGGCAGTAGTGATCTGTGCCTGGCCCCACTACTCTGCGAAATTTGAAGCGATTTCGTAGCTTCAAAAACGGTTGAAAATATAGTTTTGTATTGTCTGTAATGAATGAAATGTATTATGTATATTCTAAGGGCTGTCAGGCTATTGCTATTTTAACTTTGTGTTTTAATGGTTGTATATTGTGGCTGTTGTTGTGTAAAATTTGTATTTGAAGTCGAAGTTGACGAAAACCTCCTTGTGCAGCTTGCAATCATTAGAAAGACTCAAACATCGAACTGATTCATTAAGAGACTATTCATTGAGACAAGGTAAATAAAACAAGCTTAATACTGCTGGAAAACGGTATGTCATTGGTTAGGCAGAACTTGAGAAGGGTTTCGTGGCGGTGTGTGGCTCGAGGCTATGCCAATGCCCCCAAATTCGATGAGGCAGAGATGTTTGGTGCTGAGCTGTCGAAGCCGTACAAGGCCAAGAGACTCGATAGGATCGATTATGACTGGAGTAAAGGTAAGACACCGCTGTCTCAAGATGAAGTAGACTCCCGTTACGTCAAGATGATGAAGCTGAATGCCGTGTTTAAGGGGATGGGCCTGTTCTTGCTTATCGGAGGTGCTGCCACGGTGTACTTGAGCTGGCCTAACATCAAGAGCAAGTACATCCTGCTTGGTAAGAGTGGTAAGCTGCCTAGTGACGGTGCTGAGATTGCATTCACGAAGAAAGAGCCTGTGTTTGTGGGCACTGGAGGTGAAAACGTGAGCACATACATATGGGGAACGGCCAATAAGTCTACTATTCCAAGACCATTGAAGTCTCAGGACAGTACTAGCTGGAAGAAAGTATTACTGGCACATGATAACGTGACTCTGGGTATTGATTGTTCGGGAAACCTTGTGGATTTGACTACCGGGAAAATGATCCTGGGCAATCAGCAACTTGTGGATATCAAAAGCAGTTCCACGACACTTTATGCGTTGGATAAACGTGGTAAATTACTTATTATACCAATTGAAAAGCTAACAGCTCTCGATGAATATATAATACTCAAGAGATCGTGGCTGATGCCATGGAAGCGGTACCCTTACTACAACTACAGAATAGACACATCCAGCGCTTTCGAGAGAGGTGAAAAGAAGATTGTAAACTACGATGTTGGTAAAGAGCATGTTGTGGCTATTTCTAACGTTGGTAAAGCATACACATGTTCCACGGAAGCTTTGGGCAAGACAGCCGAGGATCGCGTTTCTTATGGACAATTTGGTATACCATACTTCTCTAAGTACGACACTTTCCCAAAACCCAACGAACTTCATGAAATTGAGATGTTGAATACGTCGTTTGATCACAGTGGGAAAGTCATTCACAAGTCCATTGAGCAAGTAGCATGTGGTGATTACCATACGCTGGCCCGGGACTCCCTCGGAAACTTGTACAGCTTCGGTTGGAACCGGTTTGGACAGCTTGCCATGCCTATTTCTTACAAATCAGAAAGTATTCCATACCCAAGAATTATCAACGGTGCGTTCAATGCACATTTCCCAGGTGCCAATACCTTGGATATCAAATGTGTCGATGTTAAGTGCGGTAGTGAGACGTCGTATGTCACCATGAAAGCCAGTCCTAAAGCGGGCCACCTAGTCGGCGAAGTGAAAACACCTCTCGATGTAAACCAGGAACACTATTTCTCCTTCGGTAATGGGTTATTTGGTGAGTTGGGAAACGGTACGTACAAGAACTCTCAGCAGGAACCCACGAAGATCAAGTTTGAAAATGCTAAGCCTGTGGGAAATGTTCATATAAACTCTTGGAGCACGGGACCCCACCACGTAATCTGCGAGCTGGATGACGGAAGTGTGGTTGCCTGGGGGAACAACGAGTATGGTCAGCTAGGTAATGGAAAGAAGGTCAAGGTCTCTAAACCAGTTACATTGCCATCCATCCTGTTGAAAGGTGAGAAGAAAACGGCGACTCAACTTAACGAATCCAATTTATCATTGACTCCAGAACAACGTGTTGCAACTGGAGACTCAAACTCTTGTATATATAAAAGTAAATAAAGAATCGTTGTAATAAATACAGAAATATGCGAAATGATTAAAATGACTAGGGGAAATTTTTACAATTTTGGAGAAGTGTCTATAATTATTTAAACCACTTTATCACATAGTATACAGCAACTAGGAAGATCACCAGGATCAGGACAAAGATCAGCTTATCTTTGAACACACGTTTGTTGATTGTTTGGATAGTTTGTTCAGAAAGGCCCAATGTGCGCAGACTCTTGTTCATCTGGTCCTGGACTTTTAATAGCACCTGGTTCTGCTCCACTATATCGTCCAAAGACTGCTGGCCCATCTCCAGGATTAAGCTCAGCCTGTCGTTCGCCCTGCTTAGGTTATAGTTCTCTTGCTGCAAGCCCTCGTGCATGGGCAGTTGGTAAGAACCGCTATTGTCGCTGTGTGTGTTGTTCCCAGTGGGTCTCCGCTTGTTCATCACAGTCTCACCGCCCATTTCTCCAATCGGCGTCTCAAACAACCTGCTTCTAGCACTGTTCTCGTTATACTGCAGCTTCAATTCCTTAAATTTATCGCTGAAATCGGCGTGATCCTTGGTCAATGACACCAGACGTAGCTCGTACTTGGGATCCAGCTCGGGATCCGTGCTCCGCTGCTTCTCATAGTGCTGCTTGTACTGTTCTATGGTCTTATTAAAGGAAACCAGTGTGGAGGAAATGGCACCTTGAAGGGAAATCGGAGCAGTCAGCTGCTCCTGCTCGAACTTCGAAATATCCTGCTGCAGCTGCGACTTCTGCTTCAACGCATGATTATACAACGCGTTCATTGATCTTGTATTCGCGGGTGTTACCTTTTATTTCTGTAGAAAACTTGTAGAAGTTACGTGTTTATTATGCACACCGCGTCACAAAATATAATGCTTCTGGGATTTTGGCCGAAATAAATTATAATAGTATACGGTATCACGTTATATTATATATACTAGTACGAATATGGTTTTATTCTGTTTATAATTCAGCAATACCATCATAATACATGGTGAAGTATAGTAAAGCATTGTTATTGTAGTTTAGATGTTTTATTTTGATGTTAATGTGCCCCTCTTAGCTTTGTTCTTCTGTTTTTAACACGGCCTACAACAAAAAATGATGACAGTAATTGCGATGAGCGTCGTGTGTTGTGTTTGTTATCAATATAAGGAAACTTACACATAGCGTTCGGATATTGATTCTGACAAGCATGGATATTGATCCCTGTCACATAGCCTCTAAGTGATTGAACTAATCAATAGCGTGCACGAACGAATTGATTCCATGACCGTGCGTACTAGGTTTCTGATCAATACAATGCTTGATTCCAAGCTGCTTAGGCAGGTAAAGATGTCTAAGTTATTAACCCTGTCATTAGAGAAGGTGGTACCATATTACTTTGACCTCTGAGAAACAATTGTATTCGTCTATTGCCAATGGAAAGAGGTGATGACGGTACACACTTCTCCAACGGAAAAGTCGGAGATCTCTAACTTCGTTGACTGTATGAAGACTCCAGGTCCATAGTTTCACTACTACTATCAATCTCCAGAAATTAAGGAAATGTAAATAAACCATCTGTATTCTTAATGACAATATCTATTCTTTTCATTTTATTAGGAACACCACCTTTTAAATATATTGTAATATAAAAACATATGTATGAGAGTAATGTTTAATCATTAATATCTTGTTTAAACGTTAATATTAAGAATACATAACATAATTAGGTTAATTATATAAAAAAAAGAAATAATTAAATAAATTTTAGTCTGGTAGTCTTTTAACCACAAAAACGATAATGGTAATACCAACGATAACACCAAAAAATGTTAAGTAGTCCTTGATACGATCACTATCCCAAGCACAGAAGAAATCCTGGATGTCTTGGTAGCTATCAGTAATCACTGGTCCACCATATTCATCTTCCATGGTCAAGTTGTCTGGCTGGGAGTAGAAGTCATCACGAATCGGAATACCCAAGGCATACGAATCCTGTGTGATCCAATTTTCCAATGCCCTTGGGATGAGGTCGTTACCAACAACAAGTGCAGCACAGCTCTTAGGTGCCATGACAGGTGATGGTCTTGGTGGAGGTGGTAATCTTCTCTCCTCATCAGTCATCAACATATGAGGAAGAGGTAGTTGTTTTTCAATATCATTCATCACTGGTCTATTGGGAGCAGTTAGAAGAGGATGAGGATAATGTCTTTAAACAAAATTAAAGTCAGGACGGTTCGTGAACATTTTATGTTACCTTCTGCAGTATGTATTAATGATATATATTGAATGTAGATTTTGAAAAGAGAAATATGAAAAGGATTTGAAAAGAAATGGTCAAAATGCTGAACCTCATGGTCTATTTATACATTTTTTTTTAAACCAGATGGTCTAATATCGTTGAAATAGCACTTTAAGCAAATATTTTATAGTTAATTGTTTGTATTTGGTACGGTTCACTGTATTTTTATTATTTTATTGCTTTGCCGCTTGTCGTTTTTCTTTAGCAAAGAAAATGGAAGTGATGAGATTAAAACGAAAATAAGCATGGTTTTGAACTAAAGTCAAAGTTTCACAAGTGATGGCGAAGAGATATGCTGAGAAGCAAAGCAGAAAAACGAATTACTAGATATTTGTATGATAACAATATAGCAATTTAGCTAACTTAACCATAGCAAATGCTAAAAAATAGCATTAAAAAAAGCTTTAAACGTATAGGTCAGACGGATTCACAGTTCTGTAAGGAGCTAGAAGAAGAGGAATATGTAAAATTAGTCCCTAATAAAGTACTAATAGTTATGTCAAACGTTGATGACAACGTAAAAGCCACTATTTTAAAGGATGTTCTTAACTTGGAAGGCTATTTATAAAACAATTACGTGGGAAACTAAATATTACAATGGACTACAGCTTCTATTTCAAATATTATCTAAAAGAGTGGCTAAAAAAAGTTAGCTCCGATGAATATACGGAGTTGAGAACCTCCTTACCAGTATTATTATAGTACAACACTTCGTCAAGGAGGATAAATAACTTAATTACAAATTGAAGTTATAGAGAGCTCTCAGGATGTAGCACTCACGGGGAAACATTGATGTAATGGACAGAAACAGATATTAATCTGTATAGGAAATGAATTTTGGAGTTTGTAACTTGGCAGGTACGAAAACGAGGAAAACGAACTGATGGGGTTAAATGGAATTATTTCAATGGTATAAGAAGTTGTTGTGAAGTTCTTATGTGATGTGAATAGTATTCTAGGTGAGCCGCCGTTTTTATAGAGCTTCTACTCTTACAATATTAAGCTGTTACGTTTCTGATACATGTGAAATGGATCAGATAAGTTCACATGAAAATGTGGCATAAAGGAGAAGAAGATTAAAGCCATTGGAGTATGTTAGTACTGTCTACAGAACCTTCCTTTTCAACCTGAAAAGGTGATCTGACAATCATGTGAGTGTAACTTCATCAGTATAGCAATAGTATTCCTGAATAATAACCTAATAGTGGAAGTTCTTGAACAAACTTTGTAAACAAATTTTAAATAGGTGATGTCAATACCATTTTCTCATGCAAAAGAAAAATGCACCATAAGTAAGGTGGGCACTAGTTTGGACTTCAAAAGGGATAATAATATACTCCGCTAAAACCTTTTTTTCAGAATGAAAAAAAAAAAGAAAGTAATGTGGTAGTGACGTAACTGCGATCATCTTTTATAGTAGATACTATTAGTGAATAATACCTTTGCTGTTCTGCGAGAAGGTGATCTGGTTGTGAAGTAAATGGAGTTGTTTCGAATAGTACCAATATTTGGAGATTAAACCTTCTTCCATTCTGGAAAGTGCCATTACGACAATGTAAACGTAATTGTGATTCGATCAGGTAAACATCTAGAATGAATTATAAAAAGTAAAAGCAATTAAACCATTTCATAATGAAAAAGTGCTATTATGGCAATGTAAACGTACGTTCATTTCAACATTATGCTAATGGTAGTGTAATAACCTAATGTAGAATTCAGTGAAAGTCCAAGGTTTGATTTGAAAAGGATGGAACGATGAAGATTAATCCTTTTTCAGCAAGAAAAAAGTGCTTGCATTGTCAGGTAAACGTAAACATGTTTAGAATGGGTTAAAAGTATATTCAGAAAATTGGTAATAATACCATGTAATAGTACCTTTTTTCGTGCCGAAAAAAATGCCCAAACATTGAAGTAAGGATATAATGAATAATACCTTTTTTCGTGCCGAAAAAAGTGATATATTGCCAGGTAAACGTAATGGAATCATTGAAACATTTGCTAATGGTATTATCCATATTAAACCTTTTTTCATTCTGAAAAAAGTGCTCAAACAGTGAAGTAAACGTAATGGTACTAAAGTTCAATAGCAGTTCACCTGTAAACGTCAGCACATTTTTAAAAGAATGATAAAAAAAGAGAATAGATTAAACCCTTTTTCAGAATGAAAAAGGTGCCCTACCGAACAAGTAATCATGTTACAGATTGAGGCAAGCATATATTCAGATGATTGATAGGAATATAATTGAATTATACCTTTTTTCATTCTGAAAAAAGTACCAAGTAGTGAAGTAAACGTAATGGTACTAAGGTCCATTGACAGTTCGCCTGTAAACGTAAGCACGGTATCAATAGAATGATAAGAAGAGAATTGTGTTGTTCCAAGCCCAGGTCTAGGAATATAGAAAGGGAAAGCAAATATGGTCACTAAGGATTATCGTACTAAGGGATAACACTACTAACTAACGCTGAAGTAATGATAATAGTATACAAATACGTGTTAACAATACGTGTTCATACTATTAGTATAGCACTGTATGTTGGGAGTATTACCACGTCACAAGAAACAAGAATTATAGGGGTAGAAAAGGATTTGCGCTTGTATAAGGAAAAACAGAGTGCAAAATGCAAACCAGCAAAAATAACTTACAGAATCAACCCTACCCCGTAATCACGTCTCTCAATTGATGGTAAATCATTAACCCCTTGTTTCCCAAATTAGCCCCTTGCTAAAGAAGGTTAAACGATGATGCAACAGGATAAACGACCATCGAAATCTCAGGTATAAATACCAGTGAAATCTCGACGATCAAATAATTAAATAATCACATTCTATATTTATTATAATTCTCATTATATAGAAAAAGGATCATCTAAGTCCTTGGGATAGTTTTGAACATATTTCAAAGAATATATTAGTTTTTATTATAACTTTCTTTTTCTCTTCTATTAACTTTCAATCATGTCCGCTATTAACGAAAATGACAGAAACACTCACTCTGTTCCTTTG
>JAJLXT010000157.1:0-19642 GCA_030571395.1 Nakaseomyces sp. UFMG-CM-Y6046
CTCCTCCTTCTCTGCCCGGAATTGAAAGTTGTGATGGAAGGGGAGAATGATTCCCTTTAGCTTTCTTTTTTTTTTAAGAAGCGCTTATTTCTTTATATATAAAATAATTGATGGTGGGTTTTCTTTTGGAGAGGTTCTTTGTTCTTTAAGAATACCTGGACTACGATTTAAGATAAGAAAGAAATTATTTTTGTGAACAATGGCTGATTTGTCGCTGGAAGCTACGCCTTCTAATGATGGTAGAAGCTCGATGTTTATGGATGATGCTAAGGATAAGGATGGGTTGACTGTTACTCAGAGTAACAACTCTGATATCTCTTCTAGGAATCCTAGTAATGTTCCTGATAGTAACAATGCCAATTTCTCATACCATGAGGGGAGACAATTGTTTGAGAACAGTTCTAAGCAAGTCGCTGTTGAGAAAAATGAGGATTTGAGCCATTCTGGGTTCTTGCCGCAACCTAACCACCCTGGGATGTTGGCGTCTACTAAAGTGCGTACTCTTTCCTCGGGTGCTATGAACTCGTTGCCGGAGACGCCATTGAGTAAAGCTGAGATTGTTAACAATATCACGGAGGACCCCGTTGTCGAGGGTGAGAAGGCTAGTAAAGTGCCATTGTACAAGATGGGGATGTTGTCTGAGGACGTTTCGCAACAGATCTTGGAGGATCCTTCCCCTGAGTTAATTGATCTGTACTCCAAGGTCCAGGAATGTAGAGACCTGAGACGCAAGTACCAGACGGTCTCGAAACAATACGAGGAATTGAACCCCAAGAACGATGAAGACTGGAATATCTATCCACCCCCACCTAAGCCTTCTTACAACGCCGAGACCAAAACAGTCGTCGCTGTGGTCAATGAGCCGGATGCCAAGGTTTTCGATTTCAGCAAGTGTGAAATCCCTGGCGAAGACACCGAATGGGATTTCGGTACCAATGATGACGATTCGTTCTTTGTTCACAAACCTGGTGATACCAGTGCAGTTATTGCCGATATTCCAAGCCTGCGTGATTACTACTTGGACTTGGAAAGAATGGTCGGTATCTCTTCCGATGGTCCCGCCAAGTCGTTTGCGTTCAGAAGACTGCAATACCTCGAGGCTCGTTGGAACTTGTACTACCTGTTGAATGAGTACCAGGAGACCAGTGTCTCTAAGAGAAACCCACATAGAGATTTTTACAATGTCAGAAAGGTGGATACTCACGTTCACCACTCTGCATGTATGAATCAAAAGCATTTGTTGCGTTTCATCAAATATAAGTTGAGGCATTGCAAGGATGAGAAGGTTATCTTCAGAGATGGTAAAGTTTTGACCTTGGATGAGGTGTTCCGCTCTTTGAACTTGTCTGGTTATGACCTGTCTATCGATACCTTGGATATGCACGCTCACAAGGACACCTTCCACAGATTCGATAAGTTCAACTTGAAATATAACCCAATCGGTGAGTCTCGTTTGAGAGAGATCTTCTTGAAGACTAATAACTATATTAATGGGTCTTACCTTGCAGAAATCACACAACAGGTCTTGTCTGATTTAGAAAATTCTAAGTACCAAAACTGTGAATACAGAATTTCTGTCTACGGTAGATCCATTGACGAATGGGACAAGCTAGCAGCATGGGTCATTGATAACAAGGTTATTTCTCACAACGTTCGTTGGTTAATCCAAATTCCTCGTTTATACGATATCTATAAGAAGACTGACACTGTCAAGAATTTCCAAGATATCTGTACCAACATCTTCAAACCATTGTTTGAAGTCACCAAGAACCCACAATCACATCCAAAACTACATGTATTTTTGGAAAGGGTTATTGGTTTTGACTCTGTCGACGATGAGTCCAAGGTTGACCGTCGTTTCCATAGAAAGTATCCAAAGCCATCCTTGTGGGACTCTCCACAAAATCCTCCATACTCTTACTACTTGTACTATCAATATGCAAGTCTTGCTGCCTTGAACCAATGGAGAGCAAAGAGAGGTTTCAACACTTTAGTTTTGCGCCCTCACTGTGGTGAGGCCGGTGATCCAGAACATTTGGTTTCAGCATACCTGCTATCTCAAAGTATTTCACATGGTATCTTGCTAAGAAAGGTTCCATTTGTCCAATACTTATACTACTTGGATCAAGTTGGTATTGCCATGTCGCCATTGTCAAACAATGCTCTGTTCTTAACATATGATAAGAATCCATTCCCTCGTTACTTCAAGAGAGGTTTGAACGTCTCCTTGTCTACAGATGATCCTCTGCAATTCTCTTACACTAGAGAACCTTTAATAGAAGAATATTCAGTTGCTGCCCAAATTTACAAATTATCTAATGTAGATATGTGTGAACTTGCACGTAACTCAGTTCTACAAAGTGGTTGGGAAGCCCAAATCAAGAAACACTGGATTGGTAAGGATTACCTGAAACCAGGTGTTGACGGTAATGATGTAGGAAAGACAAACGTTCCAAATATCAGAATTAACTACAGATATGATACTTTATCTACCGAACTTGAACTGGTCAATCACTTTGCAAACTTCAAGAAAAAGGATTCAGAATAAGAAAATATAAAACCCTTTATACTAAATAAAATTGATATTCAATAAAATTCAAAAAAATCCAAAAAAATGTACCGTTTACCATAGCATATGCAGTAATTATGCACTTCAACAATGGCTGATTTGATATGTATATATTTAAACGTCCTCCAGGAATGAATTGTATCAGTACTATCTTCGGGGTTATGCATTTCATTATTTTATTTACAGACTAAAGAATAAATAATTACAAATTAAAGGGCAGTGTATTACCTGGTGTTTTGAATCTATTTAGCCTTCCACTGCTTCCTTCTCGTTACTCTCAAGATATAGATATACAAGTGGAGACCCTAAAAGCAACGATATTATGACCAATTTTAAAGGTGAAACCGGTGACACTGTTTCAACATTCTTGGTACTCTGAAAAACTACTTTCTTTTCTTGGTTGTAGATGTTGCCAACTAACTTGAATCCATCTTCCTCGGCTTTTGTTATTACACCTAATACTTCTTCTGGAGCACCCTTACTAGCATTTATAATACCATATATGTCAGTATGGTTAACGTCAAACAAATTAAAATTCTTACCTAAAAGTTTATGTTCTTGTTCTTTGTTCTCAAGATCTATGATAAGAATTGGTCTGTATTTTTTATTTGATCTTAATAAGCTGTCTAATACTCCATTAAACCTGCTCATAAAACGCCGAACTTTAATATTCGATTTTGTAGTGACTTTATCTTCATTAGTGAATAGTAGTTTGCCAGCTGACAAGTCAAACTGCTGGTCGACATCTTTCCAGTTATACATTCTCTTTTCGATTTTCTTCATTTGTTTCTGTTGTTCCTCTCTTTGCTCGATCAAACTCAAGTACTGTTGAAGAGAATGCAAATCTAAATCTTCATATTTCTCTACTTCTTCTTGAAGCTTTTTAACTATATCGATGTTTTCACTCTTGTCCCTGCTAGTAACTTTATTGGCAAGAGAAGATGGTATGTTAGATTTGTTTGGATGGATATGGACCTTTGGTTTAGTAATTGTAGTTGGAGACTCTTTTACTGGCAATTTAATGTTGGATATCAATTCTGAATCATTGTTCTTATATTTTTCTAAACTTTCTAATATATCCTGATCTGATAGTCTCTTCTGTAACAGTAATAACTTAACATTCCTACTAGCATTTGTAGCATTGACTTTCGAAACCCCATTGTTTTTGCAAATATCCTTCAATACTGCATAAGTAACAGAATTTGTATCAAGTTTGTTGTTATCATTACCGTTCAGAACTGTCTTTTTGATGCTTTCAACCGAGAGAGTGGAATTTGCTTTCAGTTTACTAGCAAATAATGTCATTGAGGTGTGGATCCGCCTCATGTATCCTACAGAAGGTGCCCTTCTGAGGCTTATTCCACTGATCATGGTCTTGACAGCTAAGTTTTATAATTGAAATCCTCTATTTATGACCTGTTACATTTGGTACTACAAATAATAGCATTGTTCATAAATCATTAAAATAAGGGAAGCATTTTTTTTTTTTGCCAAAATATTCAGAAAGTTCAAAAATCACATACTTTGGTAAAAATGACAAAAACGGTATAGAAACGAGATATTTACCAATAAACCCACCTTGAATATACGAAACGTGTTGATAATTTGTAGTAATAATAACTTTATATATTGCTATTTTTTTTTGTGTTTGTATTAACTATATGCCTATTTTACAGAAAAAATGAGGAACCACAGATATCTAAGTTCTCTCGCCAAGCTACTTGGGTTGTTGTTGTTTTTTTTTGTTTTTGTTTTCTATTCTATCTATTTTATCATCTACTCTTCTTCATCCTCAGTATCGGTATCGATATCAGTGTAATCACTGTCATCGTCATCATCTTCATCCTCTTCTTCGTCACTTTGTTCGTCTTCGGAGTCTTGTAAGTCTTTGTCGAGTTCTTCCTCAATGGTCAATTTGTCTGCCTTGGCTTCATCCTGAACGTTCATGGTCATTGTGAAATCCAAGTCTGGTCCGAAGTAATCAGTGTTTTTCAGAATCAATCTGAAGAAGATAGTATCTGGTTGAGGAGGGGCTGGCTGACTCAATGGTAGCTTGATGGTGCTGATTTCCCATTCTGTTGGGTCAAAATCATCACCTAATTCCTTGACTTCTCTTTTGTCTAGATGCTTAGATAGGTTCTTGAAAGACAAACGTTCTACGTTGACTGGAGTTTGCAGCAATTTCAGATCCTTTTGCATACATAGTAATGCACACCACATGGATCTTCTCTGAACTGGGAAGTATGGAGATAGAGTTTGTGGAATCAATGGATGTTCTTCCATAATAGCATATGGGTCTCTTAGGGATTCGAAATCTGTTCTTTCTTCTAGCATTTCAGCTGGAATCTTTTCAGTTGGGATCAATTTATGTTTGGCTGAACGGACAAGGACCTTTAATGAGATGTGTGGGGTGGAAGAAGGAGTGACTTCAGATTCACCTGGAACGATGAAATCAGCTCTGATCAATTTTAGGAATGGAATATTGGAGGCAACCTTCAAAGTTTGTTTCAATCTAGATTCGTCTTTGATACCCAAAATCTCACCGATCTTTTTATCCTCAAAAGTGAACAACTTACCCAAAGTGTGTACGTTTTCCTTTTCAGCATACTTGGCGTAGACCTCTCTGTCAATGTGTGGTAATTGCAAAATTTCAGCATTAGTTTTGTTTGGCAAGGCTTGGACGACACACTTCAAAGTATCGATGGTCAAGCAGGCAACTTCCAAGTTTCTGAAACCAGAAGAGATATCAAGTAGACCGTGCAGCAATGAGTGACACTTGGAGACCAATCTAAACTTCATCTGGTTTTTCTCCTCGGAGCCACTGTCTCTACGATGGATATGGTCCTGTAGCAGGGCTTCAAAGTCCTTTGCGGTCAAGTTTGGATAGAAATCCTTGAATTCCTGAGCATGAGAGACCCATTTTAGAATTAGGTCAACGGTAACGATCTCAGATGGCTTGTAGTTAACCAATCTGTCAACAAAATAAGAGGCAGAGATAACATGGATACGCTTTCTGGTGTAAGACTGGGTTCTAGACCACCATTTTCCAACGAAGTATGGCAACACAAGACCCAAAAGAGAGACGTAGAACAGAACAATCAATGGAGATGCAGACCCAGTCACTAAGAAACTTGGAATGGCAATACCGTGAGACGTGGTTTGAGGACCATCTGGGTGGCCATACATCAGGTATTTCTCCTTGACCTTCTCATCGGTCAAGGCCTCGTGAGCCTTGGAAATCTGCACGTACAACTCTTCCATGGTGGTACGCTCTTCCGCAGTCAAATCCTTAGACATCTTATCCGGGTGAAACTTCAGGGACAATTTCCTGTAGGCAGACTTAATATCCTTATCCGTGGCACTCTCTGTGATACCCAACAGTTCATATGGATCAAACATAGTTTTCATAGATTTAGTAATCTCTTCTGTATCATTCATAATCCTTTGGACCAAGACAGCCACAGATATCCAACCGACAACAATCATTAGGTTAGTCATAGAGAACAAAGAACTGTTACTGTTAGCATTGGCCAATTTGGCAGACCATTGCTTTCTAAACTTCTTGATACCACTAGACTCCACTTCTTCATTCAACTTAGTGTTCTCCTCTTGAAACTTCTTATTATCAGCCAGTTCCTTACTCAATGGATCACTGATGTGAGTCAACTTATACAATTGACGGATAGACATTGGGATCAGTACCATTAACAACAACGTCAGTATGAAAAACGGCCATGTTTCACTGCCTTCGTCATACTCATAACTGAGAGCCATAGTATAGTGTTGTTCTGTTGTTGTTGTTGTTGTTTTTAGCTTGTTGCTATAAATCTAATTGGAAGAGTTTAATTAAAAAAGAAATGAGTATACAAATATATCAATTGTATAACCCAATTCCTGTGAAAAATAAAATAAAAACTGACGTTTTATAAATATAAGTTTTATACAATTTGAATGGAAATTCGCGATAACTTTTCACAAAGAGAGAGACAAAGACACACAAAGACACACAGACACACAGTGTACACGCTTCTTGTGGAACAATTTTTTTTTTTTCTTCCGTCTTCTTCTTTTCGTCGAGGTTCCATCTTCGGAAAGAGAAAAAAAAAATTTAGAGTGAACGATTTTCATTTTTTTTTTTTCTCTCTAAGCAGCTGCACACGTAACCCGGAGACAGTGATTTTGATTTTTTGTGTTTTGTGTGATCATATTATACGTTATTACAGCGCTGTATTCGTGTATGGTGTTATATTATCACATTACGTTGCGTGATTTATGATAATTTGTCGTGCTTCAGTATATCACATGGTATACGTTATATGTTATACATCACGTTTATATACGTAACATGGTACACAACATGTGATCACTAAATATCACTTTCACCGATTTTTTTGATGTTTTTTTTTTTTATTTTTATTTTTACAAACAATTCAAAAATATTAAGAGAATGTTTTTTGATCTTTTCAATATTTTCCTGTAATATTTATTATATTATTATGGGGTTTACGTCGTTGTTTTGGTTGTTTTTTTTTCTTTTCATATCTTTTCAGGTAATAAGAAGTTCTGATTAATTGAAGAATTCAATAGAAAGAAAGAAACTATCTACTAATGTCTTCTTTGAAACCAAAGAATTTGACTGCTAAGAAGAGGAGACCCAGTCAATCCCATGGTTCCAATGGGGTTCTCTTTGATCCATTGGGGTGGTTGAACAAGAACTTGGGGATGGCAGATTGGAGATCTGATATCAGTTTGGATAACTTGTCCTATGGTAAGGGTAATAAGAAGAGTAAGAAGAATAGGTACACGGTGGTTCCGATGCTAGTGTTTTTTGTCATGCTTCTTTATGTGTTGACCACGCTGTTCATGCCATCCTCCAGTAAGAGTGTTATCTCTTACCCTGTGGAGCACGGTGAATATGTAAACGAGGTTATATCATCTAGTCCGTTGATCTTCCCACATGTGGAACATGCGCCAGTGTTGAAGGAAATCGGGATCAGAGGGCTGTATATCCTGAGAATGGAGCTGGATGGGAGTAAGAGATATGTGCTGAAACCAGATGACAAGCCTTTCACTGATGAAGAGAAGAAGAAGACCACGGATCAGGTGTTGTTGGTGAAGAAATCGTTCTTGGATCACGGTAAGTTGATTTTCCCTAAGAAAAACGAGAGCCCTGAGTTTATCATCGTCACCTTGGTTGATTTTGAGAATTACGACAGAGACACCATCGTTAAGATTGTACAGAACAGAGTGGATTACGCTCAAAAACACAGATACGGTATCTATGTCCGTTGGTCCCAGGAGTTCATTACGGAGATGGCTAACCAAGAAGTTAAAGTCAGTTACGAGTTCATGAAGGCTTCTGTCATGAGAGCCGCAATGCATGCTTTCCCATACGCGAAGTATTTCTTCTTCCTTGATCAGACCTCTCTAGTGATGAACCTAGAAGAACCATTACAGAAAATATTTTTTGATCCTACGAGTATAGAAAAGTACGCCCAAGCATTGCCAATTCTGCAACACTACAATGGCCAGAACGTTCCAAACCAATTGAGTCAAAAACCAGATTTGATTTTTGCCCAGAACAGCAACGGTATTCTAGATCTATCGGCCTTTGCAATCGCCAACTCTCTTCACGGTAAACTATTCTTAGATTACATGAATGATCCATTGGTCAGAGACTACCATTGGGATGACATATTCACACAATATGGTCATGTTCTAAACTGGCACAAGACTCTTCTACAACGCACCAGATTGTTTAACACTAAGCTCTTTGCCAGTCCCGTAAATGTCGGTTCTTTGAAAATTGTTGACGGTAAGATTGATGGTGGTGCTTCTGGTTTTTCTACCGGTGATTTCGTGGCTGCCATGGAAGGCTGTAAAAAGAGTAATACATGTGTCACGGATATCACCAAAATGTACCAGATGGCCAAATCTGCCAATTAGTCTACATCACAAGTCAATAAGAACTCTATTTTTTTTTCTTAGTGTTATAAAAAGAAAGGATAAAGAATAACGACAATATTATAGACAACAACTACTGAGAAATCATATCTTAACATCAGCATTTTTTAACTTTTTTTCATTCGTTTTAATACCCCCTTTTCATAATCTATTCGAATAAAATATCAATTTAATAACCAAAAGAGAAAAACTCACTTAAAGTCTGGTTGAAAATGAATGCATATATGTACATTTAAAAGAAGATTATATACAAGTTATTTCTTTGTACGTTTACACTAATTACACATGGTTAGTATCAATTAATATTATCTCATGCACGGAATGAAAGATCAATTTTTGTAAGCTACAATTGCAGCAGAGGCAAGGTTTCTCTTAATATCACGTTTATCAACATCATGGGTGTCTTCCACTTCGCCCCATCTTTCGACCTGGAATATCGTTTCGAGAGTTGCAAGACGGATAATATCGTCCAAGGAATGGATCAATTCCTTTTCAGAATTAGTTTTTGTCAAACTCTCTAGTAAAAGAACACCGCAGATAAACGATTTCGTGGTCAACACGGTTTTCTCGAGAATGGCCAAGTCCCAAAGAGACAAGGAGTCCATGTAATTGGTGGCGGCTTCCTTCACCGCTTCAGATTGTATGTTTCCCCTTAACCCATGAATATCTGCATCAAGTATTTGTAATTTTAGTGAAGAAGCAGAAGTTGAGTACTTCCCCAGGAATCTCTCTATTTTCTCTATGATTGGCAGGTATAGTTTGTCTTGTTCTTCACGAAGTGTGCCCTCAAACTCGGCAGCTGGGGAAAACACCAATAAGGTATCAGTATCAATGTATCTAAGCAGTTGACTCTTGATTATATCAGTGTTCCCACCTATCTTGGCGACAAGTTCTGGGTCGCAACCGGGTTCATTTGTGGTCTGTAAATCAATACATCTAGAGACCAGTGAAGTTAACGGTAGTGAGAATTTCGATGACCCCAATTCATGCAAGTTACACCACTCCTTCTTCAACATCAATGCAAGTAGCTTTCTTTTACTGTCGAAGGTCAGCATGTTACCTAGGGGAGTCCTTAACGTCTTTGAATCCAATTGTAAAGAGACTTTACCGTCAGCGTCTTTCAGACTCACTTTCTCCCAGAATTTCTCCCCTGTCTTAGCCAATCTGTTAGTCTCTGTCTTCAAGTTATTCTCCGTAGAGTTATCAATACCCAATGGGGAAACCTTGTTGTATAGCACAGGCCCTTGATATAGTGATCTCCTTATCAAAGGGTAAAGCGGGCGCACCACTCTACTCCTCCCAGCAATTCTCAACATTCCGTCTTTCAATAATTTTAGTCGTCTTTAGGGTTGTGTCGTGTTTACAATTGTTAAAGAAGAGTTTCTTGTAAATCATATTAGCTGTGTGTATTATTATATCATTGAATTTTCAAACATAGAAGGACTCTCTAGGTTACGAAAAAAAGAGAGAAAGCGAAGGGCACAGAGAAAGAGAGAGAGAAAAGAAGAGATAGATATAAAAAGAAACCGAGGACCATTTGATTGATTAAGCTATAATTTCATATATTCCCCCCGCAAATCAACACAGACAAAAAAAACTTACAAACAATGGCCGGACCAGAACAATTAGCACAGGAGATGGCAACCAGTCTTCGAATGAACAAGAACCAGCTAGAGATTGTGAATCAGCAGTTGTTCCAACTGGAAAGACAAGAGAAGCTAGCACAGACTACAGTGAAGGAACTGGACTCCTACCCGAACTCAGATGTATGGAGATCATGCGGTAGAGCCTTTGTCCTGCAGAACAAGAAGGACTACGTCAAGGATTTGAACACCGACGAAGAGGCTATCAAGGAACAAGTCAAGGCCCTAAAGATAAAGAAGGACTACCTGGAAACCTCCGTCGAGAAGACAGTAAACGGTCTGAAAACCTTGATGAAGAAGCAATAAGGATATGTAACCACGTATAGATAGAGTATTGATATAATAATAGTAATAATAAACATGTTTTCATACTTAAGCTAATTTTGGAAATTCACGTGCATTTTGCCGTGTCTCGCGCCCTGGAAAATTTTCAGAAAGGCGATGAGCTCATCGCATCGCATTGCCCGTTGCAATCACAATATCAAGAATCTGCTAAATATGATGATGATGCTATTACATGTATGGTTGTTCCCATTTTGAGATTTTTTTATTAGACGAGAGGTTTGTTTTGTTTTTATTCTGGAAGAAAGTGAAGATAAACACACTCATATATAAATACAAATTATGGCTGATAAATATAAGAATCTACCAGTTACTGTGGAGAAGCCAATTCCAGTTACCTATGATCTAGGTAACTTGGCTGTGTTTGATACCAATGTTATTGACAGAAACGATGTTGACAGTTCCAATGCTAAGCGTGAAGAGACTATCAGGGCTTTGACCAGAGACAATGTGCAGTTGTTGGTTAACCAGCTACTTTCCTTGCCAATCAAGAAGACCACAGAACACACCGGTGGTACCAGTGGACAAGGTGCCAGCATGGCCCTATTGCAGCTGCCTGAGCCTACCTCTGAGCTACCTAGAGAGAAGCCATTGCCTAAGGCAAAGCCTTTGACCAAATGGCAGAAGTTTGCTATCAAGAAGGGTATTAAGCCAAAGGAGAGGTCAGGTAAGATGGTATACGATGAAGCTACCGGTAAGTGGGCTCCTAAGTGGGGTTACAACGGTATCAACAAGAAGCTTGATGACCAGTGGTTAGTCGAGGTGGATGACGATGTCAAGGGCACTGAGAATGAGTTGATTGATCCAAGAACTTTGAACAGAGCACAAAGAAAGAGTCTGGTGAAGAAGAACGAAAGACAACAGAAGAAGAACTTGAAAAACGCTGGCTATTAAACAAAAAGGCAAAAACAAGATAATCTAAAAAATAAAAAAAAAAAAAGATACTTCATTCCATTTTTACTTCTAATTTTCCCATGTATACTAGAACTATATATAAGTCATTTCCGCTCCCCCGCTGCCTTCCCGCACGGTGAATTATAATCAATATTATTATTAAATCTTAGGAAGAACATTGTCTTGGTTATATGATAAATAACGTATGTAAGCTATGGATATATAATATGTTGTAATGTATGGTAACATGGTAATCGTATGGTTCTGTGTTATTACAAAATTGAATATTCCGGGTAAACTCTTAGAAATATGAAAATAGCGATGAGCCCCAATGGATTTTTTGAAATTGGCAGATCTAAGGTTACCATTGTCTACTACATTACACCGGAATCTATATTTCTATAGCTTGAATCCTGTAATATACTCAGCAATTTCTCTTGGTGGCACATATTAAGTCCTAGCAGTAAAGTTGATATTTTTATATACGCATTAGATGAGTGGATCACAACGCGTTGAAGAGTATAGCTCGATGATTGATTCTGTGATAGTACACTGTCGAGAAGAGAAATTGACAGCTGTTATATTGAGAGATAAGTTGAATGAAGCCTTTGGGATAGGTATCAAGTCATTTGATACAGAATTGAGACCCTTGGTCCAGGCTAAGATTCGCGATTTCGAGGATGGCAAGTATAGTCAGAAATCGTGGTCTGCCGCCGAGTTGGTGACGGATAATATAAGTTTGATTAGAAAGATACGAGAAAAGATGAGGAGGGATAGAATTGCTGCTGAGAATCTTGAGGGATCGATGGAAGCAGAGGAGGGAGAAACTGAAACGGAGGAAGGTGGGAGGAGGAGGAAGAAGAAGAAGATTAAGATTACAGATAGTGCCAAGAGTATGATACATGCCAAGGTTGAAGTATCGCCAGAATTACAGGCGATTGTTGGGGAGAAATATATATCGAGAACTGAGATAGTTAGGAATGTGTGGAAGTATATTAGGGCACATGATTTACAGAACCCGAAGGACAGAAGAGAGATTGATTGTGACGATACCATGAAACGAGTGTTTGGAGAACATACCAATATGTTCGGCATGAATAGACACTACAAGGATCATATTGTAGGTACCGTGCCTGAGAGTAAAGAGCCAGTTCAATCTGATTATACAGATAATAAAGTTGGTGCAGAAGATAAAATTGTTGACAATGGTAAGGAAAGTAGTGAAGATGTAATTGAAGATGAAGTGAACAGTAGTTCCTCTACAGATATATCACAGTGAGCATTTTCACCAGGTAATACTCCGGTTTTTTGTGTGATTAAAATTTCATATTATATCCATATTTCTTTTTTTTTTTTTTGCTTTTTTGTAATTTCACCAAAAAAAAGACAGTATGAGAATTTCATCCCGGTTCCTACAGGAAAAAAAATAATTCAGGGCAGAGCAGAGCAGTGCAAGAAAAAAAAATATAAATAAATTGTGGATTTACTGCGTTTAGTACAAATGAGAATTATTTATAAACACAAAATTTGATCTGGGGAAATTTGATGAGGAGAAGTTTTTACAAGGTTTATACATTATCATAGACCACTATCGTTCTTTGTGGTATCTTGCATTGTGGAGAGTGAAAAAAAAACTTGTATACTTTTAATTTATTTGTTTCATTTGTGCTATTTTGGAATTGAGTTTGAACAATATTAGGGGAAATAAGAAAAAATAGGGGACTAGTATATTTGTGAGGTTGAAAAAATGAGTAGGGATATATCGAATATGAGTGCAGCCAGTTCATTGAGTCAAGCTGCCAGCGACTGTCATACCGAGCAGATTGAGGAACTAGCTTACCGGCATACATTGATCCTGGTCTTATTAGAATATATCAATGAACCCAGGTTTCTGAATAAAGATGGTGCGAGATTTATAGAAGGAGGTGTGGTGAATGAATTGGGTAATAGTAGAGTGAATAGTAACAGGTTGAGTAGTAATGGACCCTATTCTCGTAACCCATCTAACCTGCGAAGTAATTCAAATGTGGAGGATGTGGTAACTACAGTAGTGAGCACATTAGGTGATAAACTACTTTTGGTCACAAGAAACCAGATCAAGGTTGAGAGTGATAACTATAAAAGGTGTTTGCTCAAATTCTATGACGATTATTACCTGGATCCGGTCAGAAAAGTAGAACTAAGAGGAGTGACAAATTTTGAAGATATAATTGCATTCTTTTCGCAGTCAGCTAGTAAAGAACTTATTAAATTACCAATTGAAAATATGTCTCGTGAGCTATTTGGTCAAATAACGTTATTTGTTGACCTCCTTATCAACTGCTTGCCACCTAATGCTTTAGACGAATACAAATCAAAGTTGACTCAGATGAAAACGGATTTCAAACCAAATCGTTACAAACCTTTATCAAAGAGATACTCTTTAATACCGGATGCAAAGCATCTCGAGGCTGTAGGATCCAATGTTAATAATGGACTTGATTCCAGAAAACCTTCTTGGCAGTTAAATGAGATTTCTCATATTTCATATTTTCAAAATATGTTTGCGAAATCTCCGTCAATGATAAAAGCTGATATTGATTATCTCATGCCATATATTTCTAGCAGTAATTTTAGAGATGAGCTGATAAGAGAAAGAGATCAACTAAAAAAGGGTGTGTATTATTATAGGTTAGATGATTTTGATGACCAGAGAGATTATAGAAACTGGGAAAATTTTTTACTAGGTGAATTTGCTGTCATGTTAGATAAATTTACACATAGTAGTAACAATGGGAATAATAAAAGGATCAATGTCATACCTGTAGATAGAGAGAAGGTATTCATCAATGTGTTGGAAAAGGTGTTGAAATCGGAACAGAAGGATTCGGATACCACAATCAGTCTTTCAAAAGAGGCGACTTTTTTTATTTTCAAGTGTTCTAAATACTGGATGTTACATTTTCCCAGTACAATTGCATCGCAGTTTCAAGCTGCCCTAAATTCAGTAGCTTTTTCAGATGATCAACTGGATATAAACCTGGTTGAAAATAGCATAAATGTTATTAATAAACTGTTCCTGAAATCGGAGATAGATAGAGATTTGAATCTATGGAATAATCATGACAAAAAATTATGGTTAAGGACAAAGCAAATCGTGTGTTCTAAGGCTATGAAGTCAATTGCAGCTCTGATGTCGACCATTTTTGACGATGAACTGCCTGTATTTTCACCTTATTTGCAATTTTATTATACAACTATTTCTTCTGATGATATAATCTATGCATGGTTTGTTGAAAAAAATTTTGAAGATAAATGGGTACCTCATCTTAAAAGGGCACTGTTAAAAGCAAGTGAATCCTTCTATCTATCTTTGGTGGAGAAATTACCTAGAGATGAAACTCTTGAAATACAACATATACATGATATTGCAGAAAAGATTTATTTTGGCATTGAAAAAATTCAGAAACGGTATCCAAAACTTTTGTTTGATAAAATTAATATATCTTTTATTGTTGGAGGTTTTCTGATTGATGCATTCGCAACTGATCTTGAAACAATGCTGGACTTTGTTAACAAATTTCACAAGAAGGCAGGGAAGAAAGTGGCAGCTGCCGATGGCCTAGACTGCTATAGTGCTATCAAAGATTTAAGAGACATATTTATTCAGGTGAAACCAGACTCTAAGTTCCCGGTTGATCTCGAATCTTTATACTCGCCATATGTAATAGTATTAGGAACCGACATTAAGAAGAGGTTACTGAAAGTTGTCAAATCTTCCCTTAAAAATGAGAATTGGGAAAAGTCTAATGAAACAACGTACTATAGTAGCTCCGTCGTTGATATATTTAAAATGGTTAATGAATCCATTCTAATATTTAAAAAACTCGACTGGGCTAACCAATATCAACTTTCGGTTGTAGTAACTGCAATTTTGAAGGAATTTGTTGCATGTATCAAATATTATTGTGGTCAGTTATTAGACATGGTGCGCTCGGACTTGAGATTTAATCGTGCAGAAGATATGGTAGTACTGAAAAAAGAAGACGAGAAGAATACTTCCGGTGTAGAGAAAATGGAAAATAAATCTAAAACATGGTCATTTCATGAAATAAAGAAAGCATTAAAGTCGACACCAATCGTAAAAGTCCCAGCACCTTATGAGTATACAAGAAGAACATGCATTATATTGAACGATTTAGACGCAATGTTAGCTATGATGAACAAGTTAGATGAGGTCGTAGGTGCTCAAGAACTTTCTGAAACCATGGTAAATCCAAGCAAGTCTGATATTTCTTTCGAAAAATCTATGAATGGAAAAGAGATTGTTACCAATCACATCTATACTGTTCGTATATTGACCTGCAATGGTGTTCAATTACACTCTAAAGATGGATTTGGTAATTTAAGTGTTACCATTATTGATGATATGCGTGGTAAAGAATTAGGGGCCACAAAGATTGTGGAGGATACGATAAGCCCTATTTGGGATGAGGACTTTGAAATTGAGATTCCTTTGAAGGTAACTGGAGGACTATCGTTTTTTATTTGGAACCACCCAGATGGTACTTCAAAAAATTCAAACTCTAATGAACTATGTGGTAAAGGTAAAGTTTCCTTGGACCCAAAGAAGTTTCCAAACAATGGTGGGTTTAATGAATTGGAAATTACACTAACACCCAAGGGACAATTAGAAATTCAGGTCTCGTTAGAGACTGAAAGTATGGATGCTTTGTTCTGTATGGGTAATATGTACAGATACATTGAAAGATCGAAGTTAAGAACTATTGATTTGATCGTCAATAAGTTTTCTAATGTTGTCGGGCATGCATTCTCCAGACAAACTTTGAAATTTGTGACAACCGAGTTGAAACATGGTCAAGGATCTATCGAAGATGAGGAGACTGTCTATGACGCCATAGTTCCCTTATTTGATTATTTAAATTCTAATTTAACCATTCTAGCCGCCCAGTTAAGTCAGGAACTATTATTTGAATTGATGTTAAATGCTTGGGAAGTTATTCTCTCTAGGGCTAGTTCGTTGTTATTGCCTCCACTTACGAGTATTTCTTCTAGTGGTATCGTAAATTCCGCAAGAAAGTCGATTTGGAGAAATTCTGTTAGTTCTAACTCTTCAATACCAGGATTTGGGCGTGCACTTACCGATTTAGAAGTCAAAATTGTATTCAAGTGGCTGGATGCAATTTGTGTTGATTTCTTTTACAATAATGGCGAGGGGCCTTCGATGGAAAAATTGAAAAACTACAACTACTCGAAATTGTTATATGTTCCTAGGTACTATAGCAAATCGGTTTTAGAGCTCAAGAAGAGAGTTGCTTCTCTAGAAGTTGATTACGAAAAATATTTAAATAGCACATTGGAGAGTGACCTCGCCTCATTGGCTGATTTGAGGGAAAAATCAAATAGGATTTCGAGACACGCTACCATTATGGATAATTCTTCTAAGAAGAACAGAGAAAATGTCAAGAATCAATCTGAAAAGGAGAAAAAGGACCCTCTGAGACAAGCTGTTGGAAAATTAGAAGTTATCCTAAGAATATTAATTACTAAGGGTGAGTTTCATTATGTTTATAAGTGTATCAATAAAATGAACGATCTAAGGAAGAAGGTGACCAATAAGAAGAAAGCCAGATATGCAGCTCTTGGTAAACAATCTGCTTGAAATGTCACGAGTTACTCTTTTTATAGAATTTCAATCAGAGTCTAGTTTACTTACATTAATTAATTCTCATATAGACAAATAAGCATATGCATATTCTATTAATGTGAAATACGAAATATCAAAACAAATGATAAATAAAAAAAAATAAGAAATTGCGAAAGAGGAGTATACCGCAACTTGTAATGAATTGTGTCAAAAGTACTGACAAAATATGAACAGAAAAAAAAATCAACACAAAGAATGTAACGTACAAAACATTTAAAAAAAAAATATCTCCGCGACGGGGAATTGAACCCCGATCTGGCACGCGACAAGCGCCCATTCTGACCATTAAACTATCACGGATTTGTAATTTCATGTGCTTTGTCTGAAATGGTTTCTAACACATCAGTTTGTGCTAACAGTTCTTTAATCTCGTAGCATTACGTGATATTATGGAAGATCTATTGACATCATATCAAATAATTGCTTTCTCTGTTGTGATACTAAAACAACTTAAAAACTTCTATTTATCACAATTCTTTCTCGGAAACAAAAGTACAACAATGGGGTTCTTAATCTGAACATCCTTACACAACATTCAAAAAGAAAATTTATAGAGATATTGATTAACATAAATTAGTCTGTGTAGTATTTGGTATAGTAAAAACAATAAAGGAATGATAAAATACGTGGGGAATAAAAGAACAAATGGTAGTCAAGCTTATGCTTAAGAAACTATGATGAATTGTATTGAATATTAAATTTTTATTCCCAGAAGCAAGCTCATCATTTTGGCTAATGGATAATATATATATTTTTTTTTTGATTTTTTTGAAACAATAAAAAGTTGAATCTTTAACAGTAACATAAGGTTTTATTATTTTGATTAAGTTTTTCATAAATGTTTTTTTCCATGAATATAGAATAGCAGGGACATAAAAAAACTTAGTGACTAAGTACCCAATACCAGTATTCTAAAAAAGATTAAAATAAGACAATTGAAAACAAAAAAGAAAATTGTTTCCTACTTATCTAGTCGTAAACGTATTTCCAAGTGAAAATATTCTATTACACTGGTTGTGCCCATTGTAAGACGTATATTGCAGCAGAGACAACAATAATACTAACTGGCAAACTCAAAACAACGTATCCCCAGAATAGAATATCAGCCATCTCGGCTTCAAAAAATTCATTCAATTGAGTAATCTGGGTTAGTTGGATAGCCGGAGGAGACACAGTTAATAAGAAACCCACAACCAAAAAGATAGGATCGTCCAATATACTAACGTTGATGTATTTAACTGCAGCAGCAATGATAGGTAATAAAAACATGGATGGGAGGATCATTCTACCAACAATCGAACCTACAATTAGCTTCTTATAGTTATGTGTTCTTCTAAATGTCTCAGCAGAAGGATATAGATTAGAGCCTAATACAATCAAAATCAAAGGAATAGAAACAGATCCTAATTGTGTCACGGCCTCAGCAAATGTGTTGTTAATGAACCCATCATCCTGGAATAGCTCATGTTGTAGTGGCGGAATAGCAGCTACTATAACAGAGGCAATCATAGACCATAGGGGTGGATTTAAATAAGATAACATCTTTTCAAAGATGTTTCTAGAGTTATTAACTATCTTTTGACTGAAAGTACTTGGAACATAGCGTGGCGCATCAGAAGACTGTTCACTCTGTGCCAATGAGGCTGCTGCCAAAGTTGATCTACTTTCCAAGTGTGCTTGGATTTGAGAAGGTGGCATATGGTGTGTGTTCTCACCAGTCCACCTCATAAGTGTATTATAACCCCAACTCCATCTCAACATTTGTCCGAACTGCTGGAAAATCAACAGATACAAGATACCTCTTGAGGCAACGTTGTCCCTGTTATCATTAGGAATCTGGTCCCAAGTCAAGTCAGGTAGTGTATATGCAAGCGATAGAGTCAACGACACCGGCAGAGAGTTACTATTGCCGAATATCGAGTTGGCTACCACAAAATTTGTTTCATCTCTATCCAGTTTCAAAACTCTGGAAGTAATCCTACCAGAAAGGAAACTGATAAGTGTGGTCAAACCGAAAAACAATGGGATAATCGCAATCTCCAGGATCTTAGCCATCGACAGAGATTTGGCCAGCTTACTGAAAATCAGTGCCGGCGTAAACAAGTCCACATTAAGCTGTGATATAGCCTTTTGGGCCTTCTTCGGAAGTAATCCAGACCATGCGCTCCAAAACCCCGCAAACGCAATTATAACAACTTGCACCACCGACTCAAAAACTTGGTAGGCAATCTGAAAAAAAGTAAAAGTCTCAGCAACCATCAAGAACCTTTTTTTTTATTCTTTTATATGGAACTTCTTAATGAATAATTTAATATTAGTTTATATAAACATCTTCCCTTTTTTCCCAAAGCTCTTCAAAGAGTTAGAAATTAAAATATATTTTGGAAAGTAACCTTAATTTATTAAATATTCCCAATCCCATTTAGGGCTCATCTCTCTTGCGATATCAGAAAACAGGGCTTAAAATTTTTTTTTATTTTTCTTCTTTGTACTGTACACTCATACACAGAACCCTAAAACCCT
>JAJLXT010000158.1:0-18334 GCA_030571395.1 Nakaseomyces sp. UFMG-CM-Y6046
GGCTGTGTTACTGTAATATATTATATGCTGTAATATTATACTTTCAGATATATGATACTCTGATATAAATGACGCCTTCTCATGTGATGTTGATAGGAATGTTACAGGGACCAGTTACATATATATTGTTGCTGTTGTTGTTTTTTGGTGTTTGTCGTTAAAACATTCTCTTTTCTCTAATCTAGAAGTATGTTCTTGTATGTCTATATATAGTAGTTTTTATTTTATTTTGTTTCTTATTTCAATTACACATCCTTTTTGGTAAAGATAGTGCGCTGTGCCTTGTACAGGGCCTTATCAAACACTGTACCGACGGCCAACACACCACCGATGCTGGTGATACACCCGAGGATGAACCCAGACCATGACTGGCCGTGTTCCTCGCGGTTGATCACTTTCAGAGGCGACATCTCGAAGTTGATGTACAGCGCAGGGAACCCTCCACGCTGGTGGACGGTGGTAGGGTGGTCCTCGTCACGGCCCCCGGCCAGGGGTCTCGAGTGGAAGGTGGAGCTGAACTGCGCAGTCTCCACTTTCTTCTTCTTGTCGAGGCTCTCGTACCTGGTGGGGACAATCTTGGCGTAGTAGTTGTACTGGAAGTGGTGGGTGTCTCTCTCTGGTGACACTTCACGGCCGTCCAGCGGGCTGATGGAGACGTGCTCAATGCCCTTGATGCGCTCGTTCACCTCGACGCTCTTGCCAAAGGATAAGTGGTTGATCTTGTGGTTGAAGTTCAGGTCCTTGTGTGTGTCGTACAGCGAGGTGTCGTGGAAGTGGCCAGACAACGTTTGCATCGCGGGACCAGAGGCGAAGTGCAAGTTACCATTGATCCTGTTCAGCTTGGCAGAGCCCCGCACACGGCACCCCTCTTGCAATTGCTCGTTGATACGGCTAACATACCCTTCACGCTCACACTGTTCAATCCCTTTACCGTCGTAAAAGGCCCACTGTTTCTCGAAATACGCCTTGCGGACATCCTCACACGTCTGGCAACAAACCCATTGGTCTCTGGGGACGTCTGGTTTGTTGTTGTCCTGGACAAGAGACCCGTAACATGGCCCACAGTAGTCCTTATCCAACTTCTTCAACATCTCCTCACGCTCGGCGTCGGCGTCCTTGCCTACTTTCATAGCACTGCTCCCGAGCTCCTTGCCGTCCTTGGCCAGTCTCACCTTCGTAAAATCCGCGTCCGCAATGTCGATCTGGATCTCCCCGGAGTCATCCATGATATCCAGCGTCACCAGCTCGCATGGCAGCGAGGGAAACGTTATGTCGAAGTTCAAGTCCAACTTGGCCAGCCTGTCACGATCAACCACCAGTGCAGGACGGGTCACAACACTATTGAACCGAGACCACTCGCTCATCAACAACATCAGCGTCACAACAAGACACCCCAACGTTATAAACCCACCAGACCGGGTTCTAATCCTCACATCCTCCTCAGTCTTGGCAAACGCATCAAACGACAGCAACGTAGACCTCTTCATTTCCCTCCACTGTTTTCTTTCGATCCAATAAACAAAAACAAAACAACAAGACCCAGCTGATACCAAAAGAGAACCCTCGTAGTACACAGACAGATACAGGGATAGGTCGTTTACTTATATTCTCCTTTTAGTTTGGTTCAATTGGGGCAAACGGTTCAAATGAATTTCACCAACCCTTTGGTTTCAAAATTTCAAAAATTTTTCAGAACTTGGCCCTCGAGGCGACAGTTCTAAAAATGATAAACAATGCCGGATCGAGATGTTCTAACACCAAATAAGGAACTAAACGTTGGGTCTTTAATAACGTTTTTTGTGTTGTAAGCTGTTTTGTATTCTAGAGCTGGTAATATATCAAGGTACTCGAACGATGTCTGCGCCCAGTTTGAGGTCTACCTCTGTGTTGACGGAGCATTTGGAGTATCCGCCGGTGTCGCTGGTGGATGATATCATCAATTCTGTGAACGAGACGATGTACAAGTGTACCAGTGCGATGGAGAAGTATCTGTTGGACCGGTCTGTGGTGGGTGGTGTGTCGTACGAGGAGGAGATACGTGTTGGGATGGCGAAGCTGGAGTCTCTGATGGAGAGCAGTGTTGACAAGAACTTCGATAAGCTGGAGTTGTATGTGTTGCGTAACGTGCTGCGTATCCCCGAGGAGCTCATAGAGAGCGGTGTGTTTCGTCTGGGTCACCAAGTGGATCTGGATTTGGATTTGGACTTGAGAGCACAGCAACAAGGGGGGGATGGAGAAGGTGTTGTGCAAGAGAAAGTCCGGGAACTCGAGGCTGCGTTTCAGATAAACGCTGTTCTTGTTGAGAATCTACATAAACTGAGGCAGTTGCATAGGAAGTTACAGAAGTTCAAGGGTCTGCTGGTCAGATTTGTGCAGGAACAGGCGCCTCAGGACATGAAGCTACTGGAGAGCGTGAAACCTATCGACGATACCGTGAAGCTGCTGATCTTGCAGCTGCGAAGACTGTACATCGAGAGCGAGGAGAATTGTTCCATGGATAAAGTTAACAGTATCGTGGATGAGATAGAAGAGAACAAGAATAGGCCTGTCTCTGGAAGAAGTAGGTATATCGATGCGGGAACAGAGCTGATCCTTAACAAATTGGACAAGGAAGTAGATGGACATCCTATTTCGTAATTGTAATCATAAAAGTTTTATGAAAGTGTTCTTGTTGTTGTTGTTTTTGGGGATTATTTATTAAGAATATGATTATACAAAACTAAAAGCTAATATAAGAATGATAAAAAAGCTGATGGAATAAATATTGGTTGTTGTTGTGGTTTTTTCTGGGTTTTTTTTTTTTTTTTAGAGAAACAAGTCTTGGTTATTGAATAAATGTAAAAGATGCACCAATGTAAAATTAAGAATAAATAATGAAACAAAAAGTCGTAACCAAAAAGAGGGGGGGGGGGGAATGCTGGGAATATATTGATGCACGTCAGGAATATAATATAAAAGTTAATGGAATTCAAAAGTGGAAGTGAATTAAACGAGAAGGTAAAATTAAAATTAAAACGGAGGAAAAGAGGAATAAAAATAAAAAAATAAAATGTTGTTTGTCGTGACATGATCACCTTCACAAGGTGATGTCCTTCATGTACTTATCGAAGTGACGGTTTTCTAGCCAGCCGACCTTTTCAAAGGCAGAGTACAATCTCGAGGCCTTGTTGACATCGATCTTGCAGGCCTTCTGGGCGTCTGTCTTTCTGAAAGGCATTCCTTTCTTCTGCTTGTACGCCTTCTCCAAGAACAATCTTCTCTTAGAGTCCAGGTACAGGTCACAAGGCAACCTCAAGATGGAGGCCAAGATTATCTCGGCTGGATGCAACTTAGACCTCAATGGGTCCACAGACAAGTCCATTGGATTACCCTTCCACTCGATTCTTAGGCAGTTTCTGTTAGACTCTGGCAGTGTTGACAATGGAGGAGAGTAGTCTGGCAGCTTCTCCCAGGAGACACCAGGGACGTACTGTGGCACGTGTTGGATGGCCTTCACGGAGACGATATTAGGGTTAGGATTGTGGTGCTGTTGGAACTGGGAGCTGGAAGGCGACCTGACCGTCTTTCTCTTCTTTGCAGGCGACGTAGGAGGACTGGAGATGTGCGACCTAGGCACCAGTTTACTTTGTTGTTGTTGTTGTTGCAGTGATGGTGGTGCGTTGACCACTCTTTGAATCACTGGCGATGGCAGCCTTGTGTAATGGTGGTACCTAGTATTATAGTAAAACGTGTTTGGTGGCGAGGGCAATGTTGCGGTGACACTTCTCGTTGGCGTGGTTTGTGGAGCAGGATACGATGTAGGAGGGGACATCATCCTTGGCGAGAGCTCCCTGTGTCTGCGCATGTTTCTTAGCGTGGAAGTGCTCTCTGGATGCACGTAGCTTGGACCAGGGTACTCCAGCTTGCGCTTGAGGCCGTCGAGCATCCTGTACTGCGTCAGGAACTCGTATATGTCGTCGCTGAGTT
This sequence comes from Nakaseomyces sp. UFMG-CM-Y6046, assembly GCA_030571395.1. Lineage (NCBI taxonomy): Eukaryota > Fungi > Ascomycota > Saccharomycetes > Saccharomycetales > Saccharomycetaceae > Nakaseomyces > Nakaseomyces sp. UFMG-CM-Y6046. The sequence goes on from JAJLXT010000158.1 coordinate 3,967, forward strand.
TCTTAGCGTTTGAGGTCTGCATGTCGATAGTACTAATCCCCGATGGGATGACATTCGTGGTGGCAGTAGCACTTGCATTAGCACTCCCGAAGTTCAAGTCGAGACTGTCTATACTTAGACTTCTCTGCTTGCGCTGTTGTGGCAGTGTCGTAGTGACGAACTTAGGAGAGAGCGGTGGCGATGGGATGTTGAAACTGTCAGAGGACGAGCTACTGTTGTTGTTCAGTATCGAGTCGATAGAGCAGTTCCTATCGACTTTCCCCCCAGAGAGAGCCGGAGGTCTCATAGCATGCAGTTCTGCATGCTCTAACTGTGGTGATTGTAAACCGGGCATTATAAGATGTGTTGTTGTGTTGTTGTAATGTGTTGTTGTAATGTGTTGTAATGTGTTGTTATATTGTTATATTGTCGTAAGTGTCTCCTGGAAAAGTTCTTCACCAAAAAAAAAAACAATCTTTATATATATATATATAGATGGGCCAATTGCCAATCCTTGTTCAATTCCCAATTGAAGGGGATTGGCAATTGAGTATAGGGTCCGGGCCTTCTTAAATTGTTAATACGTCATTTGTAATAGTAGTGCCTCATCGGTGAGGGGGCGATGGTGTAGTGTGTTATTGTATAGGTGTGTTATTGTATAGGTGTGTTATTGTATTGTTATTGTATTACTAATGAATTGAGTCATGCGAGAAAAAAAAAAGAACAACCCTCCCCTACGCTGTTTTCTATCCGTGTGTGTGTGTCTGTGTGGGCCATTTATGAGAATTACAAAAAAAACCCGCATTTTGGGAACAACCCTCTAACAAACCCACGCACAGAAAAAAAGAAGGCTGAAGCACGATGGCCCCCCCTCCGGAACAATCAAACAATTTTTGATATCAGCTTCTCTTTTTTTTTTTAAGGGGACGTAACAAATGTCCGTACAATACCAAGTGGGGGTGGTAGGGGAGGGGAGGGGGCGTCAGCGATAATTCCCACGTCCCATCAAAAAAAAATTTAAGAAAAACCCCGGAAAATTTTTTAGAAGAAGAAGAAGGGGGGGGGCAGGACAAGGGGGGATGGGATCACTTAGAAAATGTAGAAGAGAAGGGGAGAGGGGTGTCTTCTAGAAGGGGCGAGAGAGAGTCTCAGAGAGTCTCAGAGAGTCTCAGAGAGAGAGGGCATTGTGACTTCCATTGTTCAACACATGCAGAGAAGGCGATCATCGGCAAGAAAAAAAAAACCCGCGCACCGCAGAGAGAGGAGTGGCGGGGGGGAGGGGGGCCATTTGAAAGGGACAGAATGTCATCTCTCTCTTCCTCCTCTCTCTTCACAATTAATTAACCGGGTTTTCTTTCATCCTTTTCCCGAGAGAGAGACGCACAGATACACCAGCACACTACTTTATATCGGCCCCGAGTAAACTCCGGGAGGGAGGGAGGGGCTTTTCATGAGAATAAAAGGATCCGGACACCACACACACACACACACACACACACACACGCCAGTTTTTCCGAGAGAGAGAGAGAGAGAGAGGAAATAGAATGACAGGTGTACATTGTACGGCAGTTTCTTTGAAGGAAATTTTTTTAGGGGAGAAGTAGTCCCCAAAAAAAAAAAAGGATCTACAGTTTGGATTTGTATTTGTAAATCGTAAGTAGGTAAATCGCATTTGTAAATCATTATATACTCTTTCTATGTAGGGTGAAGTCTAGGTCGTACAAAAAGAAGTCGAAGAGGTACCATCCTGGGACAATGGTGAGTAAGTGCCAGGTGGCATGCGAGTCGAGCTGGAATGTTGTCGAGAAGGTGTCGAAGAGCTCGAGACTCATTGCCAATGCGGTGAACACCACGAGGATGATCGGCAGGTACACGAGTTTGAACGTGTCGTTGTACTTGGCCTTGTGCTGCGTGTTTCTCGTGTTCTCGATTTCGCGGTGGTTGTCGATGGCCACGTAGATTAGGATAAGGTACTGCAGCACTCCGAAACAGATGTTGAAACGCATGTTGTACGTGTACGACCAGTCCAGGTACAGCCTCAGGATGTGGCAGGAGAAGATGGCCAGCGTGGTGTACCGCACCAGCTGCATCGCCGTGTACTTGGTGTCGCTGTTCTGAAGCTTCTTGTAGACGACACGGTTCAGGATGGCGTGGAACGCCGTCAGCACCGTGGCACCCGCGAAGAAGTAGTCGAACTTCTCCGTGATCAGCAGGTCCCGGAAGTGGAACACGGTGCTCGATAGCCACGCCATCATCCCCATCATGGACACGAACAGGTAGCTCTGCAACAGCATGTCATAGAACTTGTCTCGCGTGCCGTTCTGCCTCTCCATTCTCCTGCTGATCATCTTGTACCCTCTGTATTGAGAGACGAAATTCCCGATGCTGAATATACTGGCAAAGAACTCCTGGAACCCCCACATCTTCCTGAAGGGCCACTTGCCGTGGAATTGCAGGATCTCCTCCCCGCGCTTCTCCCGGTCCTCGGTGATCATCTGCTGGCATACATAATCACACTCGGCCATACAATCCCAGAAGGTTATCTTTGACACCAGCTGGTCCAACCAGCTTTTCTCGTTGTCTATAAGCGAAACGAAATCAACATTGTGGAAATCGTTCGTGTTAGGGTCGATATAGTTGATGTCAGACCCAGCACAGTGACGGTAGTACTCGCATGCACATGTACAATCTATAAACTCGTCCAGCTGGTCCCCTGGAGACCCCAAAACTCGCGTGGCAAGTGCTGCAAACGCTAAATACGTAACCTTCATCGTTGGTTTGTTGTTTTTTAACTTGTCAATTGCCAGCCAATTTCCTTTATTGTATTCCTTCTTGAACTTTCTTTACCAAATGGGTCTTCTCTTAGCTCTCTTCAGTTTTCTGTCCAGCCTTCGAATTTTTTTTTTTTTTCATTAATTTTTTTTTTTTTTTTCACCCAAGCAACGCTTTTGCCCGTCGATACAGACACCACAAGTGTCATAACCTGTCATATAAGTTTGTTAAAAAATGAAATCATAGCAGCAGTTGTCTTGTCTGTGATAGGAACGGAACGATGCCTTCTTCGTTTAGCACTTTCTCCAATCCTGTGATTTGGGCCTGCGAGACTCCGCTCTCGATTTGTTGCACTTTCAATGGTTTTACAGGGTCGTTCAACTCGGACACATCCACGATCACGGACCTATACACCTTGTTGTCACTGCCATCGTTGAAAGTAAACTTAATCGTGTTCACGTCGGCCTTGTCTATCTGTAACCCGAGCAGCTTCTCATACAGTTTGATCTCGGGGTTATCCAGCTGCTTCTGCCGCAGGATCATCTCCTTGTACTTGGCAATCTCCCGTGCCTTCTCGTCAAATATCTTGTTGAGGTCCGCCAGCTGTTTCTGCAGCTCCTCGCGCTCGAGACCCAGTTTCTCCGCCCGGACGTGGTAAGATTCCATCTCGCTCTTGAACTCGTCCTTCGCCGAGTTCAACTGCTGCAAAGTCTCCCTCATCTTCTCCTCTTCGTTCTGGTACCGCTCTAGCTCAGACAGCACAGTGACACGCTGTTCCTGAAGAATACGCAGGTTCGACCGGTACCGTTCCATCATATCTGACACCAGGCGGTTACGCTCATTGATCCGCGACACAACAACCTTCCTTACATCCCTTACCTCACCGCTCATCTCCTCAATCAACGACGCCAAATGCTGCGACTCCATTTTCACACGGCCCAACTTGTAATAAATCAATACAAGGTGTAATGAAAAGAGGTATTGCTTTGTTTTGTTTTGTTTTGTTTTGTTGTTAAAATCATAGACCCAAACAAAAATATCCGAAGTCCCGCGTTTTTGACCCGATGCTGAAATTTGAAAAAAAATTTTTGAATGCGATGAGCTTCTCAACACTGTACTTTATATATAACACAAAACACTGTACTTTATAGTACAAGACCTATTAATTGCATTGGTAATAGCCCGGCGTGTGTAAGGTGTTTCGTTGCGAATGGTGCGTTTAAAGAGCAGGTACGTTTTGTTTGAGATTTTGTATCCTCCTTCGTCGTTGGGTGAGGGTGATTGTAAGAGGATGGACGATGTGATGATGGGTTATCATCGCAGTACTGTGAACTACAACGATGTTAACTCTAGAAGTATAGTTGGTGAGATACGGCGTGTTCTCCAGTACAACTTTGGGGATTTGGGGTCCGGGAAACTGAATTCTCTCTTGCATTTAAAGTATTTCAGTAACGCTACGTCGACGGGGATAATACGATGCCACCGAGAGGACTTGAACCTGCTGCTGATTACTTTGGCCTTGGTGAATAAGATTGGTGATACAAACGGGGTGATTATAAATACTGTGAAAGTTAGTGGTACTATAAAGAAGTTGGAACAGTTCGCAATAAAAAGAAACACCGTGTTTATCAATGCATTGAAACGGTACCAGATCAAAGCCAAGACAATAGGTGAGCTGGATGAGCAAGCAAATATTTACCAGCAAGAACTACACCATCTAGAACTAGACCATGACGATGACGACAATGAATAAATAACTTATAATAAATATAAAATATGCATTATTTTTCTATAGAAAAAAAACTACAATTGGATATATATATAGGACACTAATTCTTTTTTTTTTATTTTTCCTCTTTCTTCTTGTCTTCTTCACCTAATGAATGTGATTTAGTGAACTGGATTGGACCTCTCTTCGACGTTATCTCGTTTGCTTCATCAATTCCCTTGGCATTCACTCTATATATGCTATCGATATCCTGTTGGACAAAAAGTGGATTATCATAAATTTGTTCTTCGTTACGTTTGGCATTTGCATTGGCACCTTTGCTGTAAAATCTAGAATCATATTGAACTGAACTGTTACTGCCTGAAGAGGTGGCTTTCGCTGCCCCCAGTATAACTTTCTCGGAAACCTCTCTTCCTTGAGCATATGCCAGTTCTTTAAGTCTGTCAACTGTAGATTTCTTTTCGTTTTTATTGCTTTTGGGTCTCTTACTACTCCCATCATATCTTGGCTTGCTTTCATTCTCTCTTTTGTTTCGTATTCTCGATCTGTTAGCAATAGCTTTCAACTTCTCTTCCTTGATTCTCTCTTCTTCTAGCTTTTGTTTCCTCTTTAATTCATTTTCTTGCTTGATACTTTCTCTAACTTCTTGATCAGCCTCGTCTAAAGCTGTTACAATGTCAGATACTCTATCACTTGCTTCTGTTATTGGTTGGGCGTGCCTACCATGGGCAGCTCTGTGCTCCAGAGCAACCGTGTACCCAAGTGGATTCTTCCAACTAGACACCGCGGTTGGGATATTCCATTTGCTTTTCTCTTCCTTGGACATCTTCTTACTAGTTGGGTCATCATTTCCATGCAGGATAGGAGCCGGTTCATCCACCAAGGGAGCAATGATTTTACTACTAATATTTTTGTGCCTCACAGGCTGTAACGGGTCCTGTATTTTCCCCTGTATATTAACTGTACGATTACCAATGGTGACCTTCTTCATAGTATTTGCGCTATTGCTGCCACCTTTATTTGTGACCCTGTGTAATAGACGGTCGATAGTCAGCTTGGTTCTGTCATGGCAAGCCTGTATCTCCTCATGAGTTGGCATCGGAGCATCCACACCATAAAAATCACTCTGTCTCAGGGGAAGCAACTCATTAAATTTAGTAACATTTGCACCGATGAAACTGATATCGTTATTTGGTTTGTCCTTATGTTTACGTATTGATAGGGATCGTAATATTAAATCGCGGTCCTGCTCCGATATTATTATTTCATCCGAACTCGACTTACTTGAGTTCTTCGGTGGTGGTAAAAGAGAACTGAAATTCATTATAACGTCTATTGTAGTAATGGCACTGGTGTATTTCGAATACAAATGCAGTTCCAAGTTCTGTACCTTGTTATTCTAAGATAAAAACTATTTGAAATTCCTGTCCAAGTTCAAAATAGATGAAAAATTTCGATGAGCTTGAAAAACAGAGCGATGGCGGGGGTCTAACTGTTTTTGGTAATCATATAGTGAATAAACCCAATTTTGAAAATATATATATATATATATATATTGAAATATATTGATAATAATATTTATATATGTAAAAGATAGAATATATGTGAATGTGAGTGTGTGTGATGTCTATATCAAAGGAAGATAATAATAATAGCTGTTAAAGAAAAAGAAAAAAAAAAGAGAGAGAGAGAGATAGAGAGAAAGAGAGAATATCGTTTTGTCTCACTCCCATGTGTCAATAAAAGAAATAAAGGTCGTAACGTAATTGGGATAATAGAGTCAGAAATGAAAAATATTAAGATAGCAAAGGGGTATAGAAGCAAAAACAAAAAAAAAAAACAAAAAAGGGAGAGCATGGAATTGGTAAATTAGAAACCTGGTTAACGGGTAGAAGGGAAAGGGGAAACAATAGATCTATCTGGTCAGTTTCTCTCTTAGTTTAGAAGCAAATCTACTATGACCAGATATTTCTTTGACTGGTGGGTTGTCCAGAGCGAAGTTCAGCATCATAGAACTCTTTTTGTTCACTTCTGAACCCGTTGCGACTACTGTATCTCTTAAACTGGTTCTAAATACCATACCTTCTTGTCTTAATCTATCACCAAACACAGCAACTTGTTTTGGAACGGGGGGATAGTGTAATACAGCAGGTTTCTTATACCAACCCTTTCTTGTTGGAGGTGGATTTTCTGCTTCTGTCATTGGTGGTACACCAGCAAATCTCACCTTCTTTGTGTTTTCAGCTTCCTGTTCAACATCGATTTCTTCTGGGGTAACATTTTCATCAGTACCTTCAACAGTATCAGTTATATTGACTGTAACATTAGCAGCTTTAGCGTTGCCACTAGTTAGAACATATTCGTTGTCTTTTTCAGAAGAAGTAACAGCTTTCGTTTCAGTATTCTTGCTAGTAGCAGTGGCTTCTTCGTGTGGTAAAGGAGAAACCTTAATGGTAATATTTTCATTAGCATCAGATGGCTGCTTGTTGATGGTGTTCCTTAATTTGCTCTTTGTCTCCGGAGATGTAATTGTACTTGAAGTCTTGTTACTATTTGATCTGGATAGAGATGGCGAACTAGGTCTCAGTGGGGAGGCCGAAGGTGAATGGGTATTAGTTATACTCTTCTGAGAACTAGTTGTCATCAGGTGTTTAAATGTATCTTGAACCATTTTCCTATTCAGAGCAGAATTGGATTCCAAAGAGTTGGAACGAACTTGAGATTGAATGCTATTCGGTTTCAAGAAACGACTACTAGTTGTTTGAGTTCCTGCACTGCCCACAATGCTATTGGTACGTGAGTCATTAGATTGTAAAGACGCTGACCTTGGTCTATTACCTGTTTTCGTCCTCTTTCTTTCTATTGTGCGGTTAACAACTGTTTTCTTCACCGGATTTTCATCGATTACAGAACCTCTTCTTGAAATTGAAGGAGAACCTGTGGTTGAAGAAGACACAGAGTTTGTTGCGGAAGAGTTTTCACTAATATGTATTAGTGGAGCAGACATCTTATCGGCTGTATTTGTCTTAGATAATTGTGGTAGCCGTGATGGACGTGAAAAGCCCCGGTCCTCTGAGGATCTTCTGCTTCTCTCCGTTGGAGTAGCCACCCCAGATGATAGATTTGAGTTGGAGTTAGAATTTGAAGCAGAGTTTGATGTTGTTCTCGATAATTTCACACCTGGTCTTGGTAAACTGGAGATACTTATTTTCTTCTTTGGTGTCTTATTTGGTGAGAGCGAGGGTGATGAAGTGTTGGACGACTTCATTAACATGCCTACTGTTTTCTTTCCTGAGCTCTTTTTCTCTTCTTTTTCTAGATACGCCAGCTCGTCGACGGTATATCTTTCCTCGTACATTTTCGATATTTGTTCTTCGCTTGAGGTGTCTATCTTTTCTCTTGCGGAGGTGTTCTTGTCGCAGAACTTCCACATGTTGACCCATTTCTGAACCAGTTCCGTGTTTATGTTCCATATATTGATCAGCTTCGCTATTATCTTCTTCGTAAACATTTCGTGAGTCTTTTCAGGCAACGATTTCGGTAGTGAGTACGGGTATTTCTGCAAGAACTGCATGATTTCCTTGGAGGACTTGATCTGGTATAGGGGATCGGCGCAGAGCTTGTCTAGCTGTTGGATCATGAGGTCGTATTCGTACAGGTTTTCACTCACTAGTTTGGTCTTCATGTCCTTCAGGAGCGCCATGTTCGGGTAGTACAGCACGCGCACTTCGCTGGTGAACACCTCCATCAGCTCGATCATCCTTATAGTGAACGCGAACATGCGGTGTATTGTGTGCTCGGGACAAGGCAGGTTGTACAGTTTCAGTTTCCCCTGGTTGTACCCGATGAGAGCCTTGTAGTACGACTTCAGGTTCGGTTCCACCTTGGTGTGGATATTAGAGAGGAACTTGTCTAGCACCTGCCATTGAAGTTTCTTGAACGAGGCCTCTGAGGTGTCCTTGTCGTAGTCTGTAATGAGCACCGCGAGATCAAGACAGAGGCTGAGTTCACTAGGTCTCAGCAGATCCTCGAGCTTCGCGGAGTAGTTCCGTTTAATCAGGTTTGCACTCTTGAACTTGTTGTTGTACACCGCTATGGTCTCATCCACCAGCGCCAACAGCTTCGTCACCGTGTCCCACTGCTTGTCCTTGTCATACAACCTCTTCTTAAACTCGCCAGGGTCAACTCCTATACTCGCCACATCATCCACACGCACGTCCATCACATACGTAAGCCAATCACGAGGCGTAACATCATACTCCTGCTTCTTCTTCTTCTTCTTATTGTTACCTTCTTCTTCTTCTTCTTCATCTTCAACGGTTCCTTGAACCACAGTCTCATACTTCTCCCTTAGCGTAGAGTTCACGTTGAACACTGCACCCTCGAGCAACGGCAACATGTACGTGACCAATGGCACGATAGCCTTGTCAGGAGAGGACCGCTTCTTCAAATTCGGCACGAGAATCTTCAACAACCGTTTCAACTCCACCAACCGTACAAGCGACGCCCTATAAGCAATATACTTGCAGTCATTGGCATCCATCAACTGCGAAACCACAACTTTACTGTTCTGCATACTAGCACTCGCCGTCGACAGCGTGGCAGCAGACTTAGCAAACATCCTTGTAGTAATATTGTATTGTATTGATACTATACTAACACAACAATACAATACAATACAATATAATATAATATAATATACTACAATACAATATACTACAATAAAATACAATATATAACAAACCCGTTGAGACACACAGAGAGAGGGGTTATTCCAAGAGAGAGAAGAGAGAGACTGTGTGTTCTCCTAAACAGGAAAATCCAATAAAAGAAATAAAGAAAACCCTAATTAACAATACAAAACCCTGAAATAACAAAGCCCTAGTACAGCACACACACAACACAATCACACACAACGCAAACCCTAACAGTCACACACACACACACACACACACACAGAGAGACACCTGGCTCTGTCTCTACCACCACACCCCTATTTTTCTCTTCTCCTGTTACCCGGTACCATACACACACACACTCACACACGCTCACAGACACAGCCCTCCCCGACCCCCCGGAGATAGCGGTGGAGATTAGATACACATGTTAGTATATAGTGATGTTGTATCACATGTTAGTATATGATGATGATGTAAAGTGTTTCGTGTTCTGTAATATCATGTGCTTATGACGTATACTGGTATATGAAATATCTCTCCGGGTAAGAATTTCTTGGTTTTTTTTTGCCCATTCTTCTAACTGGGTCTCTCTCTACACTATAAGGTGATAAAAAAAAAGAGATAGCAAACACATCATCACCTACTGTATTATGTATTTTTGGTTGAAAGGGTTGGTTTTTTGTTGTGAGATATAGGTAAATAAGAGAGTATAGTGTAAGAGTAGTGTTGTTACAAATGGATGATGCTATACTCGGTGTTTGTGTGGTGGATTTCCATCACAAGAGAGGGCCGGAGGTCGAGTATTGGGAAGGTCTCGATGCGATAGGGATCGATTCAGAGTTGCAACTGTCCGGTCAATTGTGGCCGAATTTGCCATTTCAGGCACTGCCGGATGGATCACACAGTTTCAAGGAGACGTTCACGTACTTCACTCTGCTCTACGACAAAAATAATAAGTGTAGTCCTCAGAATGCTGAGCTCGTGTGTGGTGATGATGGAAGGGACAAGGACAAAGACAAAGACAAAGACAAAGACCAGGACAAGAAGCTGGTTGATGCTGAGTATACTACGGTGTTTGCGATCTCGTGTTCGAGGCAGATCAGGAGTGATGAGTTGTTGGCGAAGGATAAGGATGTGACGCGGTCTACTGTGCAGAAGGCCATCGTGGTGGTGTCGTTTGAGCCCATATTCGGGCAGATCAAGGACAAACTGAGCATTGTGACCAACGCGTTCTTCTTACAGAAGGATTTCTCGGACCGGCAGATCATACGGTCGTTGTACGAGAGTTTGAAGGCGATATATGTGGGGAATACGGGTGCGGCAGCCATGGCAACACCGGGATCCGATGCTATGCGTGGGTCTACCACCCCTGTGTTGAATGTGAGTCCCACCGATACTGCAGCCACGGCAACGGCAAATTTTAGTGCGAAAGAGAGTCAGTTGTACGTGGGGCTGTGTCTGCGAAAGGTGTTGCACAGCTTCAACAGGGACGTGCTCGTGTTGCTCAAGGCATTGCTGCTCGAGAGGAAAATAATATTCTATGGGAGTAACGTGGAGGCCCTTTGTAACCTGCAGTTTGGGCTCATAAGTCTGATACCGAACCTCATATCGCATCTGCAAACGTCGGGCTCTCCTCTCTTATCTACATCGTTCGAGAACGTAACCGTGGCTGACTCCTTCAAGTCCAGCGACAGGTTCTCGGTGCTGAGGTTTCTAGGGTTCCCACTACATATATTTGAGAAAGGTGGGTTGTTCTCGCCTTACACGCCTTTGCAACAAGTCGACGATATTCAATCTAAGGAAACAAAATTCTTCATGGTGGGCACCTCTAACAAATTACTGGCTGAACAGAAGACGGAACTGTGTGATATCCTGGTTAACGTAGACCACCACTCTGTTGAAATATTGAACAAAGAATTGAATGGACCTTTGCAGCTTTCAAATCAAGATATAAAATGGATGGACTCTATTTGTAATATAGTAAAATTAACGTGGAATGAAAATGATGCAGAGACCCCGAAGAACTCACAATTTGAAGGAAGTGAGGACTTCATTAGATGGCAGTTTGAGGACTACTTGGTCGGTCTGCTGTCAAGTGTAAAATTATACGATTTCATCGAAACTCACAAAAACAATGCTGCCGCAATGAACACATTGCCTGAAGAATTTGTTCAAAATGTGCCAATAAACCTATTTAACATTAACTGGGTGAAAAAATGGAAAGAGACACAGAATTATCATATATTCAACAACATGACAGATGATAGACTTTTTGATTTGTTTCAACCTAAGCATTTATGCAATGAGAAGGACCCCTTCGCGGAATTCCAACAAAAATTAACGACGACATTCCAAAATTTGAGGAGAAACACGAATTCTAACACTTTGAGCATGAATTCAAGTCAGACGAAACTGGGGGATACCAGCAGTAACAAATCAGTAACAAGTTTGAACGACACCAAGTCGTCCAGTTCTCGGTCCGGCTCGAATGGCAAAGAACAACCCAAGATCTGGTCTACCTGGAAGGACTACTTTCAAAATATAAGTAAGAAAAATAAGGATAAACCAACAACTACTGTAAAGGCCACACATGACTTGAAAAATAGTGACTCTACAAATAAGGCTATAGGTACTGCTTTATTCAATCTTGGTCTCAAACCCACTGCAATTGCATCGGATACTGATCTGAATAACACAAAGATACCCACTCCAGAACAAGTAACAGAGACCAAGGACGAAGACAAGGATGAGGAGAACGAGGCTGATTCGATTGAATCAGCTATCGGCAACTATGCCGATGACTCTGAAGATGACGAAGACGAGGAATTTGTTTTTGCTGATAGCAGCCCCACCAAAAAGACTCAGCCTTCTGAGAGTCAAGAAGAGGGCTCATCGAAAGACAAAGAGTTAAGCAGCAATCCTTGGGAGTAATTAGCCAGTTAAGGATTTATAATGACATATATGCATGTAAAAGTTTCTAGTTTCGTTTTGGTTTCACTAATTAAATTCAAAGTTGTAATTTTTATATACTTGCATTTAATTTTCTTATGATAATCATCAGTCTGGCACTGAATACGGATTTTTTATTGTCATGTGGTGGTAATTTGTTTAGTTTCTTTTAACGAAACTACTAATTTCCTTAAAGTTAACATCAATAGCAACTAACAAAATATAAAAACATAAAATAAATAAAAAAGGGAAGAAGTATAAAAATGACCTTACATTATTATCTATAAATTGATTATTCCTTATTCTTGTGTATGTTCAGTTTTAATGCATTACAAAACAATTAAAGAAGTAAGTTATTTAAGGATATAGTTTCATTAAAAAGTTCTTAAGGGTAGGTGAACGATAATAGTTTTCGAAGACGAGAAGATAAAGTTCAGTTTTCTAATCAATTCATCATTTCAAATGCTCAAAAATATTCTGTTAGTGGTAGAAAGTCAAAATAAATAATTTGGGGTATTGAAAAGGGAACCGAGCAAACCATTGGAAAATTCAAGTAAAAAATAAAAATTATTATTTCCTGTTTTAGGGGAAATATTCCCTTAGCTTAAATGTTATTTTTTTTTTATGTATCAAAGTTTTATTGTTGGAATTCGTTTGCAAATTGGACTGCCTGGTTAGCATACTCGTTAATTGCATCAGAGGCAGCATTTCCATTCATAGCACCATTTTTGGCGCCATCTTGTAGACCTGCAGCGGTTTGACCATTCAGAAGCTGGTTAGGGTCTAACATGTTGTCTGAGACTTGTGCTTGTGCCAATGCCTGTGCTTGCGCCTGTGCAGCAGCCTCTGTTGCTGCGGCGACCTGGTCATCAAAGGTGGCGTTGGTATCGATTTGGCCGTCGGTACCCCCGATCTTATGGAAGTCCAAGATTTCAGAGTACATCATCACTCTCCAGGTATCCACTGGCAAATCGGCGTCGTTGAAGTGCCAATCAAACTTGGCTTCTGCCACTGGTTCGTCTGTTGGGTCATGGTATGGTGCCAAGTAAGGGTGTGCCAGAGCGTCTGCAGCAGTGATTCTCTTCTTAGGGTCAAAGACCAGCATTTTCTCTAGTAGGTCAACTGCATCCGGTTCTACTGTCTTGAATCTTTCTGAGAATGGCACGGGGTCTCTGTGAGGCAGGGAGGTGACGAACTTCAAGGTGTTTTCGGAGCAGATTGTATCAATGACGTCGCTTGGAGGCGAGCCCAACAGGTCTGTGATAATGGAGAACTGGTGAACGTGGTCCTTCCCTGGGAACAAGGGTTTACCTTCTATCATCTCTGCGAATATGCAGCCTGCCGACCAGATATCGACCTCTACGTCGTACTTCTGCCATGTCAGCATGATCTCTGGTGCTCTGTAGTATCTCGTGGAGACGTACCCGGTCATCTGCGGGTCCTGGATTCTTGCGAGCCCGAAGTCGCAGATCTTCAGGTCACAGTTCTCGTTAATCAAAATGTTGCTGGGTTTCAAGTCTCTGTGCACCACCCCTGCGGAGTGCACGTACTTGAGGCCTCTCAGGATCTGGTAGTGGAAGTACTGCACGAACTGTTTCTCTAGCGGTCTTGTCTGCAACAGCCTGTGCAGGTCCGTGCCTTGCAACTCTGTGACGAAGTATATATCCTCGAGCGGGGACAGGAATATGTCCTGGAGACAGATCAGGTTCTCGTGTCTCAGATGTTTCAGCAGTTTCAGCTCTCTGTACGTTCTCTTAGCGAGCACCGCTGTGGCGAAGGGTTTCATGATCTTCTTAATCGCCACAGGCTGGTTTGTCAAGGTATCTGTCGCTGAGCACACCAACCCGAACGCACCCATTCCAACAGGGTTCAGGTCTGCATACCTATTAGTTATCTCAAACACCGTACCAAAGATCTGTGTTCTCACAAACTCCTCATTCGTAGCCATAATCGAAACAAACAATATAAAACAAAAAAACAAACAAACTTGTAATAAAACCTTTCTCCAAGATAATAATTTAAGATAAAACTAGCGAAAATGAAAAAAGGGAACTCCTTTTAAAACAGTAAATAATACTCTTGTGTATATATCTCCACGTTGTAATTATAAATTTGAATAAAAACACCACCCTTTCAACAATCATTTGAAGACAAAATTTAAAAATTTAAAATTTAAAATTTAAATTAAATTAAATTAAAAAATCGACAACGAAATTGTTCAAAACAGAAAGTTCCCGTTGACAGAGAGAGAGAGAGAGAG
>JAJLXT010000159.1:0-18231 GCA_030571395.1 Nakaseomyces sp. UFMG-CM-Y6046
AGGAGGGGGCGGGAGGGGGGGGAAAGAGCGGTGTCACACAGAGAGAAAAAGGAGTACTCTCTGCCTGGAAGGAAATTGTCTAGACAGGGGGGCCTCCTAGACAGGGAATCCTCGCAGAAGGGAATCCTCTCAGAAGGGAACCCTCGCAGAAGGACCCTCCAAGCCTTGCTGTAATAGACTCCTCGACAGTACAACAGTACCAGTCGAGGACCACTCTCCCCTCCCTCCCATTGCACAGCTATCTTCTCTCTGCCTCTTTCCACTGAGTCTACCAGTCTCTCGCCCCCCCACTCTTCTTTACAATCCCAAAAAATATATCTAATAATTTCCTAAAGGAGTAATTATACCATGCAAAAAATTTCAAAAAAAGCTTTGCCCCACACAGAAATTTCAATACAAAGAAAACCCATAGAGAAAATAATGTAGAAAAAAACAGGTATAATTAGTATATGGGGTGTACGGGTGTGCCAACAGTCACAAAAAATAGTAGGCTTGACTGAACATGGCGTCGTGGTGAAAGAAAGAAGGCGAACATCAGTACTGACTACCCACCAGAACTCTGCTACAAAGACACACTCACGACATCCTAGGTAATCTATTTCGCTATTTGCTCCTTGAAGCAACAATTCTTAGTAGCAAATGCAGTCAAATATGCCTATATTCAACAGTAAAGTATAAACATAAAAAATCTAAGGAATCCTAGCAATCCATACAACTATGCTTAGAAAATTCTCAGCCGAATTTGTATTCCGATATGGTGTAACGGCTATCACATCACGCTTTCACCGTGGGGACCGGGGTTCGACTCCCCGTATCGGAGTATTATTTTTTAAAAAAATTTTTTCACTTCTTTTTTTTTGCTGCTACTTACGTTAATCACCATACGTCAAAGTATCCAAGGTTCTGGGTTTACAAGAGGCAATTTTTCACTGTAAAAAGACATATTACCTAATTATTAGTTCCACCTATTCAATCAATGCATTGGAAAGAACAAAAAAATGCCTATCTTCATCATTACCTAATACAAAAACCTGGGTCTGGAATCATAAACCAAACAGGGAATTTTGTGGCAGTCATTTCTTGTTATTCAAACCCGGGAGTTTATGGTACACTTACTATGGCGTTGAGACAAGCGGTGTTACCAGCTAAACGATGTTGAAAAAATTGCTTCCCATCACCATACTAATTTCCAAGTAGAAAAATTCTGTGCAAAAACTACGTACCAAGAAAAACGAACAAGGTAAAAAAGAAAAACAAAACCTATGCCACTTCTTTATGGATTATATCTATGAAATTTGATGCCATATTAATAAAGTAAAACTACTCCAATTATTTCCATCCCACTCTTTTTCCCATTTTTCATGGCTTTTCTTTGGTATGAGAACAAGAATAGACGTCATATAAGTTTACTGAAAACTATGAATCCTATCGGTCTCTCCTCTCACCATTTTTCTTTTAGTTTGGCCTATCCACATGGAGAAAGAAAGAAGGAGCGAGCTTGGCAAACATTCTGAGTAAAAAAACGTACCTTTCAGAAAAAAATGTGTACTAAATTTTAGCAACCGTTTATTTTAACAGTACCTCGAATAACATTTAAGCAGGCTCTTTTCTTTTAAAAGTAATAACAGTGCCCTTGAATATTATCACATTAGTTTTT
Organism: Nakaseomyces sp. UFMG-CM-Y6046; assembly: GCA_030571395.1. Lineage (NCBI taxonomy): Eukaryota > Fungi > Ascomycota > Saccharomycetes > Saccharomycetales > Saccharomycetaceae > Nakaseomyces > Nakaseomyces sp. UFMG-CM-Y6046. Next base: position 1,658 of record JAJLXT010000159.1, read on the forward strand.
ACGTAATAGCTAGGTGTGATTTCCCCTATACAGTTATTCATAAATGTACAATAGATGTACTAGATTCCATTTGAAGAAGAATGGTTAATTAGCTACAACCAAAATCATAAATTCGTAACATGTACATCATGAGACCATGAAACGAACCATACCACCCGAAAATACTACCAACGAGGAAGTACAGTAAGGAGACTACACATTCCGTGTTGAAACAATATAGTACTTCAAGGGGAAGGTAAACAGAATACAAATAGCTACCGAACCCCCCTTGTTATTTCATTTCTCAGTTATCAACCGAAGTTAAAATAGTTGTAGTCGACCTATTTACCATAAGAGGCAAAAAAAAAGAAGAAAACTTCATCTTTTTGAAACAGTTATCAACTGTTTGCAACCTAATGGTATGTTGAACCATTGTATAATGTGATCGCAATACAGTCTTAAATGGGTAAATAACTTAGAAAAAAGTAACTAAAACGGTAATGAATTATTTCTGACAAGGCAACACCTGACTACTAATTCTTAAAAGATGTAATCACAAATTTCCGCATTCAACAATCGTAATACTACCGAATGGTAACAAAACTAGAAGGGGTAAATGTCTTCTACAAAAATGTTATAGGATAGAATACTATCAAATAAAAACGGAAAGCATTCCCTGAAATATCGCTACCGTTGTCACCATATGTATTCCCAGTTTCTTCTTCACATGACCGCTCTCTACTCTTCTAGTCTGGGTTGACCTATCCAGTATTTCGTCATCAGCCAAGCTAATATCGTCATCATGATCCAGGTTCTGTAAAAACCTCGTCCACAACAATTTCACCACTGACTCAAACTCCTCGGGGAAATGCATCTCATTGACCAAAATCCTCGACTGTTGCCGCAGTATAAACTGTAAACAGACCGAAGTTGAGAATTAAGTGCGCTTAAGTAATATTTTGCACTACTCCATGAGGTTTTTAATGTTGTACCATTCCATCAATGCTATTGTAGTCATTTGCCACTTTTTTCTACGTAGTAACTAAGCTACACAAGATGTAAGACGATTTTAAAAAATTATGTTTCAAAACAATTATTACGGTAAGTAAAAGTATAACATAAGTTGTTTGAGAACCGTTATTTTTTGGCCTTTTATATGATTGAAGATAAGAAAATCCCGAAGTTTCCTGAAACATGAATTTACAGTAAAATCCAATTAAAAAGGCAATGAATACAACTCTTTATCTAACCCCTAGACAAATCAACCAATATTTGAGTTTGAAGAAGTGAATAAAGAAAATAGCAAGAAAAGTGTGATAACTAACTTTTATGGCACCCTAGTATTATCTGTGCCCCGACACAATAAAATCCTCCATAATAAAAAATGTTATAAAATCCCGTACAAAATGAAAGGGAACCGATAAGTTACTTATGAACCTTTATTTCTATTTCAATACTTCTATAAACCAAGCATAATTTATCTCTTCAACTGCATTTGTGACTAATGTCATTTTTGATTTATGCTTAAGCAGGTAATTGTTCTACAGTGATATTTAATTTGATTATCATTCTCCATTCAAACAAGACATTAGCTTACGGCTTGAACAGAGTCAACAGACCTTCCTTGCAATATATTTGATCTTACTTCAAAACGAATATCAATGAACACCTATAATGTTCACAATGTCAAAAATTTACTGAACAATTGATCTCATCGAAGACGTTTATTTATTTTCTTGACCAAGTTTTAGAACTCAAGTACATCAAGAATACAAACATTGTTTCCGCCGGTAGAAATCCTTCATATGGACTAGCAAAGTTTACGGATAAAATCTCTCTGGATAAGTTTTGACATATCAAAAAAACATAATTCTTGAAAGTAGATTCTCATTACTCTTGTGACTGAGAGAGTATCACCATAATTGATTAATTCAATGAGTTCAGATAACCGACTTTGAAATAGAGAGCATTAAGGAACTAAATTATAAATGAGGCTTGCTCAAATAATTCTATAATGATTGCCTTTTAAGCTAAAGACAATACTTATTTCTTTTTACAAACTAAATTATTGGATATGCTTTTTCTTTCTTGACTTGAATAAGATTCGTATTAGAATTTTTGATGAAGTTATCAACACTTTTTCATGCATTTAGAAACTAACAACGAGTAGCTGGTGTATTGAAGAGTCACATAAGACCACTTGGATTGTACTAAGACTAACTCAAAGCACATTTTATAATAAATTAATTATTAATATAAAAAAATAATTAATTCGGATTGTTCACATTATACTTAAGCTATGTCACAACAATATCGGCACCTGATTATGAATTAATATAACATTATGGACATAATATTTGCATGGAGAAGAAGAATATGTGTAAGAATGTTAGTTTCATTCATTCAGAAAAATAATTATAACTTGCTTTCTTACTAAAAATTATTCATGTTGTTTAAAATCCATAGCATTTGATGGTTAAATATCGACTAAAAAGTCGCGCCCCTAATAGTGATGCCACAGTACCTAATTAACATACTCACTAAGATATAATAGATGAGTATCAATACCACACGTAAATATACTGTTACAACAAAAGTAAATTTGATACAGACATTACACTATGATATTCTAAACTTTGAAATCAGGTGTGTTTTTTGAATGATCTTTAATACTAAAATATTGCCGCTTTATCCATTGAACAGTCATAAATAAGTTAACATTTAGAGAAAACGTAAAGTTCAAAAAATAGCTGCAAATTGTCACATACTTTCTTGAAAATTTGACCATAAAGACTTAACTAAAGGATCACGCTAGATGTTAAAATGATAACACTGCTTGGATTGCTTTTCTAACGTCAACCTAGATGACTAAAATTTTTTTATATTCTATAGTATGATGTTACCAGGCTGGCAGATATGGAAAATAGGATGGTAATGAGTCACAAATATCAATTGTGGTTTCAAATTTACAAGGAAGTTAGAATATTATTTCAAGACAAATCTCAATAATTGATTTCCTGAACTTATTTTTTCATCAAACATTAACACCTATTGTTTCAAAAATGTTATTGTCCCATTTTTGAAAAGACTACTTTTATAGTATTATCTATCGCGAATTCATATGTTCCATTCAAAGTCTTCAAATTTTTATTAAAAAAAAATAAGAAATCTCTGTTATCATCTATCTAATAATACCAAGTACCAAGAATCAACGAAGGGTTGATCGTTTTAAGTTAGTCCAATACAGGATTCTTTCTGCATACTTCTATTTATAACCGGATCATCTTAATCAACAGTATCAATACCAATATATGTAAACAAGTGAGTTAGAAACAAACCAAATTAAAATTTAAAAACCTACTATCTGTGTTACCTTAAAAAACTTGAGTATAAACAAAAATTCCTGAAATATGCCTTTAGAAGATCATCACACTTGTACTATTTGTTACGTTCTAGTATCTTCTCCACATATATCTCTATCATCCACTGTTAATAATATACAATCGACTGTTTTCACCAACACAAGCATATTCTATTCCAATCTAGTACACATAAGATCTATTATGCAATTTTGGTTTCATTACAAGTGGTGCTAGTCTAATATAACATAAAATTTATTCAGTTAATGTAATATTGTTTTGATAAAAGTTTGTTTTTCATATTAGGATTGGCTTGAATAGATATGGCGTCAAAAGAAAAAAGACAAAGACAAATACAACAAAGTACAACAAAGTATAATAAAGTATAAGGAAATCCTATTAAACTACACTCACATATTTTAAGGAAAATACTGAAAATCAGCAACCAGTCTATTAATATAACCAACGAAATGGGAATAAAACAACAAATCAGTTACTTTCTGTTAGAATATTATTACGTTCATTAAAATTCATTATTTACAAAAAAAACTAAATTTCATAGATTTGTTCATGAAAATACAATAAATACTATGGTATTGAACTCTAGGGGTGGCATTTCTCAATCGCCATGGTGCTGAAACTTTCTAATCACCACGAAGTTATAATAATCCCAATCACCATTAAATTAAGAAAACATCAACGCCTAGACCAAATTTCAATTACCATGGAACTCTTTAAAAAAAAAGACAAACAATTCCCAAACTTCAAAAAAATTTCAATCACCACGACGACCGAAACATTCCAATCACCACGAAGTTGTAATAGTTCCAATCAACATTCAACTGAAAAATTTCAACCGTAAGGAAACTGTTACAAATGACCAAATGTTATGTTCACTATGAAATATATATAAAACCTTGGTTTTTAACATCCGATAAGTAAATAAACCATATAATGAGGAATAACTATCTTCTCCAAATAAATTCCTTTTTCATTCACCACAGAAACCGAAACTTTCCAATCACCACGAAGTTGTAATAATTCCAAGATCTGTGGAATTCGAAAAAAGAATCATTAACATAAAAATTTATCATTGAAACACTGGATTGAATACACTACATGAAAAAGGTAAAAAAATAACATAAAAAAATACCATCACAATTTGGAAAAAACTCTCCACATTCCAGAAAAACCCCATAGAAAATTGAAGATGACAAGTCTAAATTCCTAAAAGATACTAAAACTTTCCAACAACAACGAAGCTGTAATAGTTTCAAATCATTGATTAGGTAAATAGTACCTTATCATTTGTTATATTATATTAAAATCAACCACTGGTAATAACCTCCGCAAAGTCAAAATCAGATATTCACCATAACCTAGGAATGAATTCCATATATTGAATATACCTAAACTTGGATTCTTGACTAACTTATACCTTAGCCGCTGAAAACTAAAAGATTATAGAACAAGAAAGCTTTTGTTTTCAATGATTACCAAGCTATATATATTGCATTCTTTATACAAAAAATACCATATTCTAGTTTTTATAGAGAGAATGCAACAAAAATCGTAACTATAACCACTAACCAGTGCTCCTTTTTTGAATCTTTTGTTTCAAGTTTCGGTTTCTAGAATTTAGTTTTCAATTTTCTAGATCGTAAAAGAAAAAAACAAACAAACAAATAGATATTCCATTTGAAAAAAAAAAACACAAAAGAAAGAGGGATATTTGCAAATATTCTTTTCTTTTTTCCCATATTGGAGCTTGACCAAGAAGAAAAATTACCAAAAGGAGAAATCTGTTCAGCTTGGGGGCTCTCTTTTCTTTTGGTTATATCCGAAAAGAAACATCATCCGACCCTACGAATTTTTCTTTGTATGAAAATTTTTTTCTGCTTTTCTTTTCATTCCGGAAAAAGAACTTGCATGGTTGTACATAGGTATCTGTGAGCACGAAAAAAAAAAAGCTAATGAGAGAAAAAAAAACAGCTACTTCACATAAGGACATTACAAACGACAACAAGCCTTTGTTCTACGCCTAACTCAGGAAGTACAGAACAGAGGCAACCATCCCGAGATAAGTTGGGCCATTGCCATTACAAATGTTTTGTAAGATGGACTAGATCTTTGTTCGAGCAGACCAATGTATTGAGAACCCAGCACGACCGAAAATAACAGCAACAACAACAACAACAACAACAACTGACATTAACATCCTCTATTTTATCAGGTTATGCAAAATACGTTAGTTGTTGTCTTTGTGTGACACTTCTAGATCATGAATGAAACTAAATAATTTTATCCATCTCCCTCTTATTTTTTTTTTTTATTTTCTCTTCCTAGATTGAAGTTCATCTCCTGATTAAACATGAAATACAACCACCTTTCCCCTCTTGAATGGTTACTTATCTGTACGCTCTTTATTTCAAACACTCTCAATATAGCCACGTTTAACAACTAACGAAAAAAAAGGGAAACAATAGAATGTGTGCTGATGGTATTTTTATCTCGTATAATTTTTTGCTTAATCAATTCCCTAATCGCGAGAGGGGTTTCCTTAGTTTTTCTTTTGTTAACAGATCCTATGTAACCCCTTTATGTTATATCATGACTACAAAAAAAAAATTGGAAATTTGCCGTACCTTATCATTTCCTAATGGAATAATCCTTGGAAATGACGGAAAACCGTGAAGAGGATATACTCCAAACAAAAATGAAATTATTGTGTTAGCAGTAACCTTGTTATTTTTTGTTCTTTCTACCAAACGTGAACCCAACTTCAAAAAAAAAAAAAAAAAAAAAAATCATGACAACATCATAAGACTGACTTTCGGGAAAGAGTTAGGGGTATCCGACTTTTTAACATCCTTAGTTAATGTTATTATTAAGAATAAACATTGTATTTTTAAACTTCCCTTTCGTAATTTTTAGTAACAAACTATTACTACTACTACTACTACTACTTCTACTACTACTACTACTACTACTACTACTACTACTACTACTACTACTACTACTACTACTACTACTACTACTACTACTTTTCTTAATTTTCTTTCTTTTTCAAGTAGCTACTTATCTGGTGATAAACCAATAGTTTTCTTACCTGATACCTTCAATTCTCTTCACTATTTCATGACTACCTTTTAGTCTTAAATATTTCTTTTCTACTATCAGATTTCCTGTGTAAAGTTTGAGAAATGATGATTATTTTTCAAAGGGTTTGACTTTTTATCAACAGTCAGCACAATGCCACCAGTACTACCAACCATCAGTTGACATGGTATAAAATGTTTTAGAAGAAACTCAAAAATTTGAAACATCAATTATTTACTCCTTATTTACTCTACCGAAATGAACAATATCAATCAGTTGATATAATTTAAACAATTTAAGGAAATTAGTTGTAAGTAACTCATAATACATCTCCCCTCCTGAGACATAAGTTCCCAGATATCCCAATACCCGTGGCACCACTAGAGGTAACTTATCCAGCACTAATCATAGCAATAGTATACCATTCCCTACTTCCTTCTTGAAAAGGGATGAATTGGATAAACTTATGATATTTTGTGATAAACCAAATAAACAACAGACAAACAAAGTTGAATCAGGAGACTGCTTTCTAATTCTTTTCATTCAGACTTTCTTATAATACAAACGTAACGCATAATAATAACCTTTACCTGTTACAAGATTGCTTGCTCCTTTGGTTTGTAATCACGTTATAAGTATATTCCACTATCTGAAAAGTAAAGGTTACGTGTGTATTATAGTGAAAATAGGAGGTGTAAATGAATGGTAAATACAAAAAAAAAAGGTTCAATAACTAGACATTCCATTATCAAAACATAACTATGAAACGGTAAACGGTTATTTACTCAGTTTCCTCCTCCATGTGGTCTTCCTCAATTTACTCCCTGTGTTTCGCTTTGGATATTACATCACTAATACGTCACAATAAACTTTGTGGGTCCTTGTAGCGAAAATAATCACCTCAATGTCATTAAAAAGAAAATAGAATTGTTTATGATTCATCCAAACATCTGTTGACTTCAATCCCCACCCACCCTCTTGAGTTAGCTCTAATCATTTGATTGTGAATTTAGTCAACTGACTTTAATTGGATATGTTTCATATGAAATTGAAATGCCACTTATCATTGTGATTATGTAGTGGAATGATTTGTTGATACTATTAAAACTGCCCTATACAGAACTACAGAATATAGAACACGTGGAAGGGCCTCTGGTTGGAATTTTTTAACACATTACTCTCCCAGTATTATCAATCATATCATATTTTTACGAAAGCTGCAAAAAGCTGACGTTAACGGTGTTACAAGATTCTTACTACAAAAGTTATCTAAAAAAAACACTCTTTCAATATGCTGAAGTTTCAATTTCTAAAAATAAACTCATCAGTTGAGTAGCAAGCCTATACCGTTTTTACATAATTTGCTTTCAAGTTTGGAATAAAGAATTAAACCAATCAGATGTTTACGAGTTTGTAGGTAACCTATATTCTTGAATACAAGATAGATGGTGAAATTTAGTTACTACATTAATTGCGAGTTTAACATCACAGATAATCTAACATTCCATAGACTAAGAATCAATTGAGGAAATCCCAAAAACAGTAATGGAGTGAAGACGAAAATAGCTGGTAGTAGCTAAGTTGTGAAAAATTTATCTTTTAAGTGTTTTTGATTTTATCTTCTAGTTTTGTATACTGCTATAAAAAAATTGTTAATTCTATACTTTATATTAAATTTCTATTATAATGATTAGTTGATTTTATTTTTAATCAGGTGATACTGGCTCCTATATAACTTCGTGCAAATATTTTAGTTAGTGAAAGAAGCCTGAAATTCTAAAATGTTATAGATTTGTAAGTACCACCCTTCAAGTTCATAAAGATTTATTTTTAGAGTATTAGAAAACAAAAAATTCCCTCAATATCGAACAAATATGTCTCTGAGAAGCTGTTTCACTACTTCAGAAACTTATTATTGCACAGAAATCACTGCATATCGTTTCCTGAAATTTAGGTAATTCCCTACTCCCACGTTAACAAGAAATGATCTATGATCAGTTGGTTTTCAATAATCACCTTGAGAGTTCAAGGGTGAAAAACCTTCATGCTAATATGGTATATCTTACAATAGCATATGTGTGTTACACCAGTGGAAAAAAACCAAAGAGAAAAAGGATACTACTAATCCACATAGAAAAAGTGAACTGTCAAATGAAACTTTAGAATGCTCCGTAATCCTGCAATACCTTTAAAAATAGTTGATTTGACGGTAAATCCAAAACTTTTCTTTTTCTTCACTGGGCGTTAACTGCCCATAATAATGCCACAAATACTTACCTAGTTCCTCCATTTTTTCCCCGACAGCCAACTATAAAGAGTACTACACTTTTTGCAAGTCAGCAGATACACCGAATACATCACCTGTTAACTTAAAAAAAAGTTTGTGGTTGCTTTTTCTCTTTCTCAGAAGCTTTAAAGAAAGCACTGTACAAAAAAAAAAGCAAAAAAATCCAAAAGAGGAAAAAGAAGAAAAGAGAGAGAAAAAAAATTATGCAGCGTATCTTTTGAAATTCAACCCAAACATTTACTTCTCTGTACAAAAATAAAAAAAAAAATCATACCATGTTACAACACGGTTTTAAGAATTCTAGAATTTTCTATAGTATTTCAAGAACCGATACACTTTTGAAAGTTGTAGCTGCTGTTCTTATACATTATGTATACACAGTAACAAGTGCTGTTTATGCTTATTATTGATTTCATTTATTTATTTTCGGCTTTAGTAGTTTCGTTTCGTTTCATTTCTTTTTTAGCGTAGGGAATGTCATTCAGATCCTTCTAATTTACTAAACCCGAAAATTTATATTTCTACCTACATGGTTAGAATTTGAAGTCACTCAGCTTCCTAAAGGGTTGTCCAACAAACATATACAGTATCCTCTTTTCAGTTGAAAGGTTCCACAGGGACACTACTGGATAATTAACAAACTACAACACATGGTACAAAAAAATGAAAACATGCTGAAATAAACAATATTATGAACAATTTCTCGAACCAAATAAAGCCCACTTTCTATTACACCAACGCATGGATAATTCATTTTTATCAATTCAAATCAAGATTAATTTGACTAATATCAAGGAGAAAAGCAATAAATACTTGTTCATGAAGACTTTGCTTTCTCATTCAGTACTCTTGTTACAAAAAAAAGAAATGAACAGAGTACGTTCATTTAGTATTACAAAAAAACGATTTTGACATGTTAATCACGATATTTTGCTCATAGGGTCTGACTATCTAGAATATTTTTTTGTTTTCTGTTAGAATTTCGCACGACATTTCTCTGCTCAATTATATTCGTTTCTGTGGATTGAATAGTAGTATCAAATCGCCACTTCTTTTTGGGGATAATAACATATACATTTTCATATTTTCAAACACAAGATATCTCCTGATTCTAAAGCTGTCTATGATTTCATCAAAGAAACCAGTCTATATCTTTGACCATTTCGTGTTTTAAAGTATTATATGAGCTAAAAAGGTTAAAGTGAGTAAACAAATGACCAAATTAGTCCAAATCCTCTAGTGTTATTATAGACATAGCGTGATCCTTTCCCTATTAGGTCTTTATTTGGAGTCACAATCAGTTGATGTTTACCCCTGAGATATTTTGAAAACCAAGATACCTACTGGTATACAAAAATAAATTTTATCCATGTTTTGAAAATTGCCAACTTACTATACTTTTTGAACTATTTACCCATTCTTAATACCATAATCTAACGACCTACAAAGAAAAATTCACTTGAAAACTATGAAAAATGGAACAAGGCATAAGCTAAATATCTGAAGTTTTTCTAATTTGGAAATAATAAAGAAATCAAAAATATAAGATATATAAAGGCGTATTATTTTGTTGATTGAAAACAAAAATTTCTGTTGTTCATTTAATATATATCCTAAAGTCATCACCAAAGCTTCATTCGCTATCATATCTTTTTGATTATAATATAGTATCTACTGCGAACTCAATTCTTTGGTATAGAATTTCAACTACTCCCCTGTGCGTCTTTATTCTAAGGAAAAAAAAAAGATCATGGAAACCAAATTTCATCCCAGAATGTGGAGAACTTGGTTATTCTCTGTAATCTACATGGTTACATGTGTTGTTGGTCAAACTTCAGTTGGTAGAGATACCATTGTTAGTGGTAGTAACCCCAGTGGTTACGGTAACGGTATTATTGTTTTGAATGGTGCATATTTAGCCGAAATTGATACTAATTCAGTCAAAATGGTTTCCCAGATCTCAATTCAACGCGGTGGTGCTTACTATGTCGTTAATAATTATCAAACAGGTCTTTCTGCTACTTCTGAGAGTAGTACTGCGAACTTCAATTTCCGTAATGATGGTACAATGGTTTGGGATGACAGAAAAAGTATCACAAAGGGAACCTTCAATATCAAAAATGGTAATTTTGTCAATACTGGTCGTTTAATGTGGGCTGGTAACTTTGGTGATCAGATTACCGTTAGTGCTAGTGTGACTAATTCTGGATTTATGTATTCTCTAGGTACAAATTGGTTATTTTCTCAAAAATTGACCTTAGGTAATGATGACATTGTGAATAGTGGTACCATTTGTTTAACCAAAACATCTTGGACTTTGAGCGGTGATGTTCAAGGCACTGGTTGTATTGATATTGGTGATAGTTCCGTTGCATACATTAAGGATAGGAATGTTCAACAACAAAGTATTTATCTATCTTCCTCCACTTCTTCTGTTGCTGTTAGTAACTGGCAAAATACTCCTGTTTATGGATGGGGTAATGGTAATAACTTTATCTTCCCTTGGTTCCCAATTAAGTCCTTTGAATACCACAACGAGACAGGTATTGTTCACTTTACAACTGGGTACATTGGATTGCAAGAATTTGACATGGTTATTGGTTTCAACTATGACCAATCTCACATGGAAATTGTGCCTTTTGCATTGATTGACGGAAGACCTTACATCAACAGTGTTGTGAGATACAATGCTCCACCACCAAATGGAGCACCAGGAATTTGCCAACCATGTACTGAAATCCCACTGTATACTTACGACCCAAATGCAGTCACAAGCTCTGCTTCCAGTGCCAGTCCCAGCAGTACTACTAGCAGTACACCAAGTTCTGTTAGTAGTGGTAGCAGTAGTGAGAGCTCACAAACTAAGTCATCCATTAGTTCAGGTGGCAACCCAACAGTATCCCAAAGTACCAAGATAAGCACAACTCAAAGCCATAGCAGTATCTCGGCTCCTAGCTCTCAAGTTTCTACACACTCTACCTTAAGCTCAAATATCCACACTAGTATAAGTGAGACCTCGAAGACAATTTCAAGTGACGATATAACTCATAGCTCTGACATAACTTCAAGTAGTACTGTTACTAAGATGAGTGTAACTGCTAGTTCAAACAGTCAAACCATCAGCATAATTAGTGGTCAAAATAGTACCTCAAGTATTAACCCTACTAGTAACAGTCAAACCATTTCAAGTATCAAAAAAAGTAGTTCAAGTACCAATGAGATTGTTAGTTCAAGTTTCAACACTAGTTCTGCTCAAAGCACAAGTGAAAGTTCCAGTCCAAGTAGTGTAGCTGAAAGTTCAAGCTCGAATGCCAAAGGTGGTAATAGCAACTATGTTACTACTGTAACATATTCTGATGGCCACGTTGAAACTGATATAATCAACCATATCACTACTGTGGATGCTACTGGTAGCACCATTGAGATTGTCACAACTGAGCTAGCACTATCCACGATTGAAGTATCTGATTTTATTTCTGATGGCAGAAGTGTTCACGAAGAAGTAATTGTGTCAAGATATGTTGACAGTGATGGTCATGTTGTCGAGACTACTATAACAAATTTCATGACCGGTAACAGTGATATTACCTCTAACCATACGACAGCTACAACTGAGTCCACCGATTATGTAACTGTTGTTACCACTGAAGGTACCACAGAAACTGTATACGTATGCCACGTTACTACCACTGATGAAAACGGAAACCCAACTGTTTGTGAACAAATACAACCAACCAGTGATTTCACAACTACAATTACCGCTAATGGAGTTGTTATCACTGAATGTGTTTCTTACATAACAACTACAGATGAATCCGGCCATTTGTGCACGAAACCAACGACGTTTACCTCACCTGCCACTGTAACAACACCTGGTTCTTCTGGTTCTTCTGGTTCCAACGCTGGCTCTTCTGGTTCCAACTCTGGTTCCAACGCTGGCTCTTCTGGTTCCAACTCTGGTTCCAACGCTGGTTCTAACTCTGGTTCCAACTCTGGTTCCAACGCTGGAACGTCTGGTTCTTCCAACTCTGGTTCTGGTTCTGGTTCTGGTTCTGGTTCCAACTCTGGTTCTAACTCTGGTTCTGGTTCCAACTCTGGTTCTGGTTCTGGTTCTGGTTCCAACTCTGGTTCTGGTTCTGGTTCTGGTTCCAACTCTGGTTCTGGTTCAGGTTCAGGTTCCAATGCTGGTTCCAATGCTGGTTCCAACGCTGGTTCCAACTCTGGCTCTTCTGGTTCTTTGGGTACCAACTCTGGTTCCAATGCTGGGGCTTCCGGTTCTAACTCTGCTTCTTTAGGTGCTTCATCTCGTCCAGGATCTCCAGTGACTATTTCACCAAGTATTAGACCTCAAGAGTATCAAGGTTCGGCAAACATTTTGGCTTCTATCCCATTTTTCTATCACATCATTACTCTACTATTTTTATTCCTATAGGAAATGTTTACTTTATTTCTAATTGAAACAACTATACGTCAGGAAAGAACAATGTAATGAATTAATCTTGAAGAAAAATACCCATAGTTTGTTCTTGACTTGACAATTTATATTTCAGTCCACAGTTAGTATTACATTATTAACATGTACTAACATTAATATATCAATATATCTACCCCATCTATATATCTGTCTATATGTTTATATATATATATATATATATATTGATTTATAGTTCGTTAATTCATATAAAACCTTTTATATCAATATTGGATCTTTTTATTACCATTATTATTACACTGTACAGAAAGCAAAAACTTTAATACTACCTAAGATTGAAGTCCATAATTCGACCTATTATTCTTTCCGTAAGATAAATAATTATCGAACACAAAACATGGGTTATTTTATTTCTCTATTAATAACCACATGTTATTTGTGAACATTTGCTACATAAGTAAAACCTTATAACATACATACATACATAAGTTTATATATATAACCAGTGGTTGAATAGTAATTCTAGTTTACACTTAAAAATTATATTGACTTAAAAAGTTATAAGCTCAATTATTCTTGCCATTGCAGCTGCGGCTCGTTTGGTAACATAGTGTCTATTTGACGACGGTCCTTCAGTTGCAATGCGCTAAACAGTCCTCTCCCCCAATTTTGAGTTTGGATGGTATGCTCAATTAGAAAGCTTTGTACTGCGTATATCGCGGTAGTGTTGTCGACTTCCTCATTGAATTCCAAATACAGATCGTCTGGTAAGTTACGCTTACGTTTTGACCATGGTGTCTTTCCTTCGTAGCGATAAATTTCGGGGTATAGGATGATGTCGGGAGCGAATAGTTTGACATTCTCCTTCACTGTTTTTGCTTCTTCTGCCGGGGAATACTCGTCTGGTGCCTTTCGGTCGCCTGAGATTTGCTCGCTCCGGAATTCGTTGAGAATTTGTTGTTGTTGCGCGAGAACTTTCTCGACAGCGAGTTCCATTTTCAAGTCTTGCTTGCGTTCTTGTTCAGCGAATCTTTCCTCGAATGTTGCGTTCATTTCTCCCCATCTGTTCGCGTTTTCAATCCGCCCCTGTTCCTGTTCTGCTTGTATTTGGGCATCATGAGTTGTGATAGCGCTTTCGAGATTACGAGACCAGGTTTCGTTTCTTTCCCTGTCTTCTTGTCTTTCGTACTCATAACCTCTTAAAGATTCCTGAACTTCAATTCTTAGTGCTTCGTCGGGTTCTTGATGCATCTCCAACTCTGCAATTTGTTGTTGGATTGCTCCGATATCTCTCTCCTGAGATTCTTCTTTTTGATTAACCGTTTGCAATCTGTTTCTTTGCTGCTGTTGTTCGGTGTTGACCGATTGAAGATTTTCAGCTTGTCTCTGTTGCTCGTTGCCAAGGTTAGCCTGTGCTTGACCCATTTGGTCAGTTACCTCTCTGCTACGGGCTTGTTCAGTGTAAAGCTCTTGAAATTGTGCTTCACCTATCTTACCAACCTGCTCCGTATATTGTTTGTTCTGTTGGTTCAATGAAGTTTGCCTGTCCTCATAAGCTTTGGTAGCTACTTGGACCATGCGGTTGACTCTCTGTCTCTCACGAGTCGGATCTCTACCGGAAGCAGCATCCGTCTTTTGTTTGGCCTTCTGCGCCATGACAATAGCTCTATCTGCTGTCGCCTTGTGTTCATTGAACTTTTCTTGATACTGAGCATCCTTATGAGCTTGCGCTGACGTAAGTAAGTCAATCATTAAATCCTTGAAGCTATCAAATTCAGCCTTAAGGTAACTCTTAGTGACGAATTCTTCGTTGTTAGTAACGGGTTCGTTTTGAGGATCTCTTCCTCCTGTTCCTTCCTCAGCACCGGCTTCGGGTTGGACGGTGGTTGTTGATGGTTCCTCGTTCTGACCGTTGTTAGTGTCGTTCATCGTTTCGTCCTCATCGATGATGATGGGATTCTCCGGAGGTTGATCTCCTGGTGGATCTTCGACACTCATCGTCTCACTTACGAAGATTCACAGTTGAGCTTCTAATAACCGTCTGTTGTTGTTAGCTAATTTAAAAAGGTGTTGTTAGTAGAATAAATCAATTTTCTTTCAACAAAATAATTATTTTGTACGTGTCTAACGGGCTAGCCTGAAATATTCTAACTAAAGCACGTTACTTGTTATAAGTTGCCACGAATGATTCTGGTCCAGCGTATCTCTCGATCTAGGTCCTTCAGCGAAGTGAGGGTTTAATGTTCACCGGGCTGTCTCTGTGCGTTATTCGTAGTCTAAAGTACGCCAAAGATGATAGTGTGTTGTTAAACTTATACTAGTCTCGATTCCTTTGGATTGGATAATCTGAGTAGTAGTCAAACAAGTACTGATATAATATTAAAGTTAAAAGTTAAGTAAAATGTATCGTGATTTTCTATGTATCAAAAATGTAATAAAAGTAAATGTGTAATAAAGGGTAAAAGAGGGCATAACGGCATAAACAGACAACAATTAATGATAAAACTTCTTCCTCTTTTATATGTGTTATTTTGGATTGATTGGAAAGTTCGTCGTCGCCCCTCGTGGGCTGATTCGTCGATTCCCCCTATTCAATTGGGGATCGACACTCAGAAGTGCCGTAAATCTCCGATTTGTCCACTATTTGTCCATGCGCTTTGTCCACATCGTGTCCTAAGGTCCGGACAAATTGGCTATCGTTTTACGAAAATAGGTTGTGACTTTAAGCGAAGCTTAAAATGTCACATCACCCTTTTCCGAATCATTAAATAATTTTTAGAAAATTGAGTAAATCTTTTACCCTCTCTGAGATTAAATGTTACCCTACTGAGAATTTAATAGAATCAATATAATAATTTCACCTAATAAGTAATTTAGTTATTACAGTTACAACTGAAACCCGTAGTAAACAATTCTTGCTTCCGACATGGTATGATAGCAAGATTCATTCAGATCTGTGTCCATGGCGTCTTATAGAGTTGTTTTTCTTCTTTGTGTAAAGTACAACGATATCTGTTTTACTAGTTAGATACATCTTGTGAGAAGTATATATTAAATACTGTATTGTAACAGGGCAAAGAATTATTTTCAGGTCATGATTTCTCCTTTTATATGTCTTTAATGTAAATATCTAAACAAGTCCGATGACGTACAAAAATATTTTCAAACATAAGTAACATGAAAAAATATCATGATATGCCACTGCCTGGTATGATACTATAGCATTTCTTTTAACATAAAAATGACATTAAAAGTCTAAACATTGCATGTTCAACAAAATATGCTGTGGGGTCTGGGTGCTGTGGGGTCTGGGTGCTGTGGGGTCTGGGTGCTGTGGGGTCTGGGTGCTGTGGGGTCTGGGTGCTGTGGGGTCTGGGTGCTGTGGGGTCTGGGTGCTGTGGGGTCTGGGTGCTGTGGG
>JAJLXT010000160.1:0-18034 GCA_030571395.1 Nakaseomyces sp. UFMG-CM-Y6046
AAAAAAAAAAAAAAAAAAAAAAAAAAAAAAAAAAAAAAAAAAAAACAAATCAAATATCAAATAATATATAATGAGATTATATATATATAAGGAATAATCATTAATAATTATTGAGTATAATAATAATATAGGTCACGTTAAAGGAAGGCAAGAACAAGGGCAAAAAAAAAAATAATCGGAAAAGGGAAAGGCAAAAAAAATTAAAAATAAAAAAAAAAGAAAGAAACAAGAAGATTTGCAAGAAAGAGCTTTGCGGATCACGTCTAAATTGAAGTTACTAGGAGCAAGATCAAGAAAGAAAAAAACTTCCAGGAACTTGAAGAAAGCTAACTTGGCACTTCTTATAGAGTAATAAAATAATAACAATATATTTGTTTTTTTCTTTGTCTTTTAATTTTACAAAGGAGCTTTTATGGGATCGTTAGCGTAATTAAATAATAAGGAGTTGAGAAAAGAGAAGACAGGTAAAAAAAAAAAAAAAATACAAATATAGGCATTTGTAAAAAAAAAAAAAAGGAAATTAAGGAAGTTTTTGATATATCAAATGTACTACCCGCAAGATCATTATAAAAATACTGGGCCGCTGTTAGCAGATTCTGTGTATTCGAGGAGGTGTAAGAGCACATCATCGCTTTCTTCTTGTGGTTTTTGTTCGATGGCGAAAATACGGAGACAGAGTTTCAACGCGTACGATAAAATGGAAGGGACTAAAGAAGCAACGAAGGATCAGGCATTCAGACCTCAGATTTACCTTAGAAGACGAAGTATAAAACGAAACAAACTGCAATCTGGGAAAGCTGATAATGAGGATAAACAACTTTTTGCCACGAACTTGACGCCGTCCTTGAACTCGGTGCTATCTCAGATCAAGAAGTCCAGTTCGTTGGTTACCAAACCATCTGTGGATCTTCTGTCTTCGTCGTCATCGAACGAGAGATTATTGCAGACAAAGGTATCTGGAGCATCTAATTCTTCATCAACACTTCATGCACCTGTTTCAGTAAAAAGGAGACTTTCAGATGAAATATATCCTTTGAGTTCTAGTGAACTTGAAGCTCCCTCTTTGATATCTACAATCGCTAATGATGAAGTTAATGATGATATATATGGTATTGATACATCGATGTCATCGATTCAGATACATCCATTAGCGGAGGAATTAGATGATTTTAACGAAATGGAAAACATTATTAACTCTGACCTTTCTGTGAAAACACCAACAAACAATACTGAAGGACTAGTTGAAGACAAAGCGCCTAGAATGAAGTTATTAAACATCGATGATATCGATTTGAATGATGAATGGAAAATTAATGATATTGCTGAAATAATTGCACCAGTATATCATAGAAGTTACGGTTATGTCAAAAGGTATTCTGAAGGTGGAGACTGTAATGTGAGTGACAGTATTTCTATTAAACACAAGGTTGAAAGAGACGGTCGCAGGAACTCTGTTGATTTGAGTTTTTCCGGTCTCAAATCTCCGGAACTAGAAAATCCTGATTATAAAGTTGGGTACAAAGCTGCCAGTAATATGATTTACGAAAAAGGATCAGTAGAGCTGGAATCATGGCCTGACAGAGATTCTTTGTCGCCACCGCAAAGTGCACCAATAGAAACTCGGAATAAAGAAAATGTTGACTCCACCAATAACGTCCTCTTACCTAGCAAACGAACAAGGACAACTTGTCTAAACAGCAATTTTTTGAGATTATATTCAATTAAAACATCAGCAACATATAAAAATTTGATACCAGAAGTTAATGTAGACGAGACTGTGTTGCAACAACTTTCATATAAAGATATCTGGAACTTGGATATTCATGAATCTGATGTCACACCAGAAGAAATTAAGGTAGCATTGATTACAAAAAAGAAACTATGGTCAGATTTATTACATGAAACCAGACAAGATCTATTTGGCGAAAGCTCGCCATGGAATATGAAATTTGTTGTTCAAGACAGTGATAATGATGATAAGAGAGAAGACGAAGAAGTTGAGACTGGAAAAAGAAGGGTGTCATTGGTTAGAATGCACTCAGAAGTTAAACCGTGGGCCACTGAAGATGATTTCAATACGGAGAAATCAGGAATACACATGTTGAAACCATGTGGGAAATTAAAGTTAGGACCACATCAAAAAGAAATACAGTATGTTGTTAAAGGATGGTGCGATAGTAGATTCCAAAGCATAAGGTGATTTGAGAAAGAAAAGTGTAATTGCAAGTCTTTTGATTTAATTAGTTTATTGCTTGTTATCTGCGATTTTATTTTTTTTTCCGTTTTTATTAACGACATCAAAAAGATAAAGCATATATACATATTTCGTTCATTATATATTTATATTTCCCAGCTTAGAAGTTTGGGCATAAGATAGATTTAATATTCACGTTTTTTTTATTAAAATGTCCTGATACATACATAGGAGTTGATATTTCTATGAAGGAATTTATATAGGTTTTAAAAACGCATTTGACATATAGTTGTATTATTGGTATAGAATCTCAGAAAGTAGCTTCAAAATGCAGTTACTATCACACTCATTTTGATACACGTGATAATATTTTCTTGAACGAGTCAGAAAGGGTCCAAGGACCATCAAGGGTCAATTTCTCCTCCAACCGGGAACGAGCACAAAGGTAATCTTGCTATTTTTAAATATTTTCCGTTATTTACAGGGTAGCGTTTTTTTGGGTTTCTTTGTCTTTTGGGTTTTTAGGAGCAGCAGCAGCAGAAATAACAGACTGTGTGTCATTTACTAAGGGAAAATAAGTATTTGTAATTGCCTGGGGGCTTGCATTCAATCATTTAAAGGAAACGCAGTTTTTAATTAATTTCTATCGATTGCTATAAAATAGTATCTGAAAACTATTCGAATTTATTAAAATTCCAAGTGAGACTATTTTATTGCAAGGTTGAAGTGAGAAAAAAAAATAATACACTAAAATAAAAAAGGCTAGTGATCCAATAAACGAGGACAATCATAGAATACTAATAGTAATAGAAAAACTTGGTATTTTATTAGCTCTGATATGAAACGTTTTAATAGTATGTATTATTTGACTGAGACATATGCTTTTGAGAATTGATTATAAAAGAAGTATACAAGTAAGAAAAAAAGGGATACTAACAAATATTCTAATTTACCAAATAATGATATAGCGAAGACTTTAAGAATAAATGTTCAAACACAATTTATTTTTCTGGTTATCAGAAATTTGATTGTGAATGAAAAAAAGAATTTGTCTCTTAAGCTTCTATAGGTAAAAATTATTGCAGTTTCATATGTTGAGATAATTAAAAATGGTATTTCCATAAGTAGTTGTTTTGAGAAAGATGGTAGTTATGGCTCTATTGGTAATTCAAATAACAGACCCGATGTATTTCATTCACTAGTTGTTGACATGGTAGTGCCAAAAATTGTTCCTGTGAGTGGTAATAAAGTGACAAAAATGTCAATGACTCTCATAGATGGCTTCGATTGTTACTATACAACTCGTGATGATGATGTCGAAACTGCCCTTGTGTGTTTCACAAAAGAGGACATTCCTAAGATTCTACCGATAAGGGTATTAAGTGATTTGAAAAGACTGGATGGAAGTGAAATCGACACTGATGACAAGCTGAGTGCTAGTGTTGGTAAAATATTAGATATATTTCATGATGAATTGGTGCAATTTAAGAACCAAACTAGTAGCAATGAAGGTGATCAAACAGAAGCTGAGATTCAAGATGTGATACAAATTATGAACGACAACATTGATAAGTTTTTAGAAAGACAGGAGAGGGTCTCTTTATTGGTAGATAAGACGTCTCAACTGAATAGCAATAGTCAAAACTTTAAGAGAAAGGCAGTAAAACTAAAAGAAAGGATGTGGTGGCGCCGTATGAAAAATTATACTTTACTAGCCTTTGCAATAATACTGTGTGTTAGCGCTACGGCCATGTTCATTTACTTGTGGTAAAGTATTTAGTCTGGCGTCTTATGGAAACTCTTTTTTAAAAACTAAATCATGTTTATGCCAAGATATTACTTTTTATTGATTCATATTAGGTTGTTTGTTTGCTTGATTTTTTCATTTGTAATGAATCGACAATATAAGTACTAACGTAAGGTCTCTTATTTCAATTGAGCTGGTCTAAATGGAAAGACACTTTTATTCATTTTGAAGATATATATGTCTCGGAAAACAAATAGCTATATACAGATAATGTTAGAAATGTGTAATGTTAGAAATCTACCTTTCAAAAGTAAATTTGGATGATGGGAAAATGGGATATATAAAGGGAATTATTCATAATTGGTGTTCATTATTCTATATGTACAGATATATATATCCATAAAAATAAGATTGATCGTTCGTTACTTGCAAGTAATAAATTAAATGAGAAGAAACAAATAGGTTAAAAGTATCTATTTAACATCAAAATATTAACCTCACAACCACTGTTTAATCAAGGTTCAGATCTTCTTGAGAGCTTTGATTGGCATATTCAATTATGGAATTGACGGCCAATAGGTGATCTTCATGTTGTTTCAATCCACTAACAGTTAGAATGGCAACGGGGTAATCGCAATTTTCCAAATAAATAGGAACAGCACCTCCATGGAATGCATAGTCAGCGCTGTTGACAAAGAATTTTTCTTCGGGTTTTTTGTCACCTTTAGCAATTCTCATGTAGTAACTTGAGTGGGCAAATCTAACAGCAGTCCTTTTCTTTCTTGTAATCCAGAAGTCGTTGTCATTAGAAGCGACGCCAACCACTGTATGGAACAGAGTATGATCATTCGTCAAAGAGATATCAATAGCTACACTCCTTTCGGGGAACAGCTCCAAAACGGCATTTCTAACAAATATACCTAGACCAAAGGCATCATTAGAATCAAACTTGCTAAAGAAACACTTTTTCTCCAATGCATCGATATCCTCCAGAGAGAGCTTACCCTTGTCCAGTTTATTTAACAGATTATTATCCAAAGAAACCATATTGTGTATCTATAGGTAAATAAGTATTTTTTTAATCCTCCTTAGAATAAGGTCTCCTTTTTTTTCTAAGCAAACTTGTCTTCGCTCAATGGATGTATTTATTCTATCCTTGTCTCAATATTTTAGTTCATCAAAACAACGAAGATGCAAGGTAGTTGCAATAATCTGTTAACATGTTTCTTGACACATTTTTGTTTAATTTTTTTGTTTCTGTTCAGTTTTTCTTCAACTCGCCTCGATATGTCCTCTGCTATGTTTTCTGAGACAGGTCTTCAGTAAGCACAATGGAAGGATTACTTTTTTCAGGGCTTTGTTATTCACGGGGTCTACGGTAGTTTCTGTGTTTTAATCAATATATCTTCTTTTCACCCCCTCTCCCCCACAAATAAGGACTTTGACATCTTCAGGAACGGGGGCGATATCGTATAGTGTTGCTATAGTTTTGAACTTGATGGTACAACTTGGTAGTAGTGTTTAGTAATTTATTTTCATCATTATTTTATTTATGAAATTAACTTAGAATAAGAGATGAACCATGCCATATAGATGTGATTTAGAAATTTATTTATTGAAACTACCAGAATGGTAACCAACCAATGTACATACGAGACAGATTATCCTTTGATGTAGCTTCTTGTATTAAGGTTTCCGCTTGACCTGAAACACTTAACAACAAGCCATCTCTCGGATCTATGCCTCTTATTTTATTTCTCAGGGTTCTCAAGGCCTTCTGGATAGAGTGGTCCATGTTTCTATCATAGATAATGGTTTCGATTATATTCATCAAGGCCACTTCATTCTGTCTCATCAAGGAAAGCGTAACTTCAGATGTTCGCTTAAATGTGCCCTCCGTGCCCAGGATACCCAGGGCATCTTGTAGATTTGGAGTTAATCTGAATGGAACAATTTCAGGAACTGGTAAATGTTTACCCTTTTCGAAAAGGCAATCGAAATCAACATGTAATACTTTGCCTGTTTTGATATCCAACAAGATATTCTCACAATGCCTATCTCCTAGACCAAGGATGTAGCCAACCATAGCCATTACTGCATATGAACGAGCATAAGTGTTACGAGCCTTGAACCAATTTATAGGTTCGGGAAAGTTTTCCAGAAACCACTCATGAAGGATAGGGGGGAATTTTTCTAATTGGTCGTTATAAAAGGTCATTTTTAGCTCCTCTGGAGTATTCTGCCATTTTTCATACATTGATTTTGTGCTATATTTGACCTTTCTACTCTCGTACTGTGTTGAAAATATCGATCGTAGAGTAATCACATCTGGAACAATTTCAAGCAAACCACAATCTTCTCTGAGAGATAAGACTGAGTAAATAGTGATACCCAGTTTTCTTTTTGTGGAGTTCAAATCCTTACCCAACAAGAAGTCCATAGTAGAAGCAAATTGCATATATTGGTTATCCTGTCTTACATCTTCCTTCTTACACATGATTTCATATATGTTACCGTCCGATCCAATTATAGTTATTTTCTTTGGTTTCTTTAAAGACGAAAAGATTTTGTAAGACGAGGAAAACTTTGCAATTGAGACTATACTTCCAAAAGGCCTATATGACCTCATTGACTCGGCACTTTTCGGTGATATCATTTCCAGATTTTTCCTGACTGGGACTGTCATTGGTGTTGGTGCAATTGACATGTCAAATTTGAAATCATTTTCTAATGATTTCCCCGATCTACTGTTAACATTTTTCACTTCTTGAAGACAGATCCTGGTTAATGATGATGTCAAATTCACCGCTGAATTCAACAATTCCGTGGAATTTTCTGTATGTTTCTTGAATTTCTCTAATATTTCTCTACCACATTTCACCCTTTTGGTTGAATTTGATTGGCACAAGACAGAAATGTGCCATAGAATATGCTCTGGGTACTCAATAGATAAACTTAATAAAATGTGCATTATTAATTTAGCTGAAGCATTATGTGGATGCAATAGACGTGATAGTAATTGAGTTAATACCGAGTACCACACATAGGTTGGGCAGTTTTGTATTGCTATTTCAATTTGTCTACAAATATCTGAAGTTGTTTTTTTTAAAATTGCATTCCTATTCGGTGATGTTTCTGTGATAGCAGAAGAAGCAATATCAAGCCAGAATGTTATTACTTTAGGTAGGTTTTCTCTAATTTTGACAGTGTTTTTTTCAAATGCCAATAGAAAATATGAAACAGATTTGAATTCTAGCTTACCATCAGATAAATAACCTTCAGCTTTCCTTCTTTCCAACAACCTGCTAAAATACAAACCTATTGAGTAGTATGGTTCTTCCCAATCTGGATCAAGTGTGAAAATTTCTTGGTATTGAGCAATAATCTGTTCTGAAGCAGAGTTATTGGACTGGTCTAGCCATTCAGTAAATTTAAGTAATACTTCCGCTTTATCTCTGGAAGCAACATTTTCAGATAATTTATATTTCTCGTGAATTTCACGAACCAACTTCAATGCTCGGTCATTTTCCCCATCCTTCCATAAAATCTCAGCAAATTCTAATTCAGATTGAGGGTGATCATTTTCAAGACAGTACATCAATGACTTCGCAGCAATATCTAGGCGTGAATTCACTCTGGCCTCATGGGCAATAGAAAAATATGTATTTGTTAGATCCTTTTTTATTATTTGGTTGTTTTGTTCCAATTTATCATATGCTTTTCGTAATGATAAAACGTAAAAGTTGGGGTCAAAGTTTGCGCCTATTCTCTTTCTTCGGTTATCGAGTACTTTTAGACTTGATTCATATTGGATAGAGTCAACACAGTCATTCAGGATGTTAATATCATATAAACCGTGAAGTTTTGTTAGAAGTGATTGAGTTTTTAAAAGAGTTGTCGAGTTTGATGTAGATGCATACTGGGTACCTATCATTTGATAACACCTTCTAATGTAACTGTTGATTTTATCTTTTTTTCCCGCTGAAATAAAAGTAAAAGCCTTCCCTAAATTATATTGTAAAATGAGTTCTGGGTCCTGTACATGATTTAAATTTTCGATTTTCTTAGTCCACCTTTGAATCTCGCTAAAATCACCTTCTAAAATTGAGGATTCAATACCTCTTTTGTATAATTGAATCATATTATTGGTATTACTATCTTTACCAGATATTAACTTCGGGATTTTATCCACAACCTCCTTGTATAAATGATGATCGAACATTGATTTCAGCATGATTTTGGGAACATCTTTTTCTTGTGGGAAGCTTCCAAGAATATCAAAACATTCGAGGGCCATATTCCATTTATCAGAGTATTGAAGTTCTTCAATTTTTGTGACAAAATTCTCACTTGAAAAAGATTTCAATAATCCATCAATTGAATCAATATCTCCTATCTCTTCATAGGTCCTTTGTAAGTCCTTCAAAATTGGAAGCGACCTTTCCTTAGTTAGGTCAGGAGATGATCTGAAGTATTCTTCTAAATATAAGGCAGACCGCTCAAATGCATTTGTTTCTAATGATTTTTGTGCTAAAAGATTTAATGGCACACTCTGTAGGAAAGATTCAATTCTACCAAGCATCTTTAGATATTTCTCTTCACGGATAATGAAGGTACCATTATTTTTATTGTACTCTTGCTTAAATTTGGTTATCCATTTTTTGCAATATTCGTGCACAGAAAATACAATTTCATAACACATTTTAAGTGAATCTTTTTGAAGATGGTTTAAACCGTCAATTTCACATGTTAGTACAGATTTAACTTCTAGAATTATATTCTGCATCAATTTTTCATATTCGGAACCAGGTTTCGACTGAATTATAATGTCGAGACATATATATGGAAGCAGTAGTTTCGAAAGTGATCCGTCGTCTTCTCTTATTAAAGAGGAAAACACATGAAGTGGGTGGTCCTCGGTAGTTCCAGTTTTTAGTAAATCCAAAACAAAGCTTTTAATCCATATCTTATAACCATCTCTAAAGTTGAAGGAGGGGTATTGTAGTGGAACATACTCATTCCATGATTGAGACAAGTAAAGAGATGATAACAGAGGATAAAGAGTTGTCTTAGAAATTGTATTGAATCTATTCCATAAATCCCATTCATCAGGATGATTTTCTGGATGGTTTATATCCCAAGATTGAGAGCTTAGACCACAATATTTGATGGATTCCTGCATTACTAGAGCAAAAAATAATTGCTTACTAGGATTCTCACTCTGCCAAAAGGATGGTACTAAAATATCATCAATAATCCATATGAGGAAAAGAACTGTTTGTTTATAATTATTCAAATCAAACACTTTCCATTCATTTTTTGTAGTGGTCTCTAGCATTTTATTATTTATATCGGGTACACCTACCATGCTGATACATTTAGCACAAGTTTCACACAAGTTAGGATGGCTCGTTCTGTATTTATGTGCGGTATCCAGTAATGCACCAATTAGGGATGATAAGTTTGGGCCATTATTTTTTATATGATCATCATTGATGAAAAGATCAGATTGTTTTCTGCTCAGATATTTCTCAATGTCATTTAAATTTTGTTGTATAACATATTTGTTATTACTTTTCAGGTTATTAATGAATATTGGTAGTAGTTCGGTATTATTTCTTAATTTAGCCACTAACCTAGAAAAATTAGGATCGATATCTAATACCTTTAATTCATTGTTAGATAGTAATGCCAAGCTTATGTAGGGTTTAATTTTCAATAGCAAAAGTTGTTTCTCCTTGACCAATGTGGCTAAGACACCCATGGTGAGATTTTGTAATCTTTTATTAAACTCGTCCCATTTAATCAATACAAAAGCGATCAGAGAATCGATGACTGTCAGGAGTTCCTCTTCTGTTAATGTCTTAATCAAAAGATGCCAACATCTCATTGCCACATATCTCACTTCTGGAATTTCCAAACCACTTTGTAAACAAATACTCAATTGTGCTAAAGCTGAAATTATGCATTTTTTTGACGCATGCTTTATCAGGAACATTATACCATTAATGACCCTCAGTTTTTCATAATATGTCGTTTTACCTTCAACATCATGAATGTCGCTAGAGAAGACCTGAAATATACCCAATATATTATCCTGTAGGTTCTTCTGGAATTGCTGTTCTTGCTCTTCTGTCCAATTACTCATATTTTTGTATTCGGCACCATGACGTTTGTCTTTATCAAAATCGGTAGTTAGATAACGTAGGGAACACAGAACCATGTTTTCATTCTCAACATCAGATGGTTCATTTAAATCCTTATTTTTGAATAACTTTGTGATTTCTGCCAACGTCTTATAATCTGGCAAATACGAACCGATGTATCGTCTGTCAAAAAAAGGTACTCTATTTAAGAATAATGTTTCAATAGTATCCAAAGAAAAGAACCCATGCTTTACTAAAGCAACAGCAAATATTTGTCTACTATTTTTTGTTAACATATGCTCTTTTTGTTTCATTAATAATTCAGGTTCTGAATCGCACATTATCTTTGCCATTTCTCCAAATATATCATTTTTATATTGAATGGTGGCATAAGGAACAATATATCTCTGGAAAATATCCAGTACAACCTTACCTTTATAACCTATTAAGTTGGTTAGCCTTTGAAAAGTTACCTTTTTCTGTGTAATATTTTTCATAACTTGTCTTAAGAGTACTGGAAGAATGGGGGATAACAATTGGTAAGGTGTTTTGTTTAAAGTATATGACATTTTTACTATTTGCTCTCTCATCATAATATGTAGGGCATAGTTTTCGGAATTAAAAAGATCAATGAGTTTCAAAAGAAGAGTATCAAATACATCCCCATTAGTGGTTATTGTTATTTTTATCCAAGATATAACTGCACTTTCCATATAAACAGGGTTATCATATTTTTGAAGAAACTTGATAGTCTCTATACTAATTGTGTCATCGGAATTGTGCAGATTAGAGATATTCCATAATGGTAAAATTTTGCAGCTTTGTAGACGTAAGTATCTGCTTGGATTATGAAAACACTTTTCAAAGAAGGAAAACAATGGTGTATTATTATTTTCATTGTCCAGTAAAGGTGGAGGTTGAAAATGGGCAAATATTTTATGAATACATAGTAATATTCCACTAACAAGTGGTTCAGAAAACTTGTTAGAGAAAGGATTGAGAATGAAATATTTGATCAACAATTTGTATATTTCGGATGATGATTCAGCAGCTGGTCTTGAAGGATTAATGTGCTTGAAGAAATTGCCATAGGACTGGGAGTCGCAGATGTTACATAAGTCATTCGCATGTATCTGTATATTTTGTCTAGCAGTAGATGAATTGATTATTTGTGATTCTATACACGCCAATTTTCCTAATAATTTTACCCACTTAACTAATTTGGCGTTATTATTTGTTTTTATTGCTCTTTTGATGGAAATAGAGCATTCTTTTAGCAAGGCTCTATATTCATGACCATTTCTTTCTATTATTCCTGGTTCTAATCTGTTTAATTCAGAAATTGTAAAACAATCGATACTTGTGTCTGCTTTGAATGAATTTAATATGAAAACCCTCAAATTTTCAAGTTGTTTTGAATTATTGGAAAGTGGATGAGATATTAAAAATAACAGTGGTTGGCAATCAATCGTGTACCAGATTTTGTCGTTTTGCTCGTATTCTAATATGCCACTGTGTTGTCTTCTATTAATATCAAAATAAATCAGTATTAGAGATCTTTCTAAAGTAGAATATTTTTCATCGTTAACATGGTTGCGTTCAATTTTTTCCATCCATTGTTCGATAGGTAGTATATCTTTAAAAGTTCTGACAAGTTGACTTTTTGATTTCAGGTCCTCCTTCAGGCAAAGAATATAGACTCTGAGTAATTGTTTGCAAAAGGTGATATCCTCGTAAATTAGGGAGAACTTAGATTTCATGAACTGATTCAACACATCGAGAGTAAATTTCAATTGGTCTACAGAAACAAGCGAGCGCTTGTTACCTACAACCTGGTATGTTCGGTTTATTAAAAATACGGGAACTAGAGAAATAAATTTTACTTGTAAACTGGTGAATTCATTGCGTTCTTCTTTTGTAGCATCTATCGTGAGTTGCACTGATGCAAAAATGTATAATATTATTCGTGTAAGTCTCTGGAAAACGAGATCCCAATCGTTTAAACCCATTCGTCCTTGTAGTATGAACAGCGAGTCGCCAAATGTTTCTCGCGGTGAAGATAACCAATGTAGTAATGTATAAAGCTCCTTCAAACTGTGTAAAAAAAGGTTTATATTGAGATTATGTGGTGATACTAAGAAAATTTTACAATCTGATTCAAATTTGGTTAGTAAATGCTGAAAATGTGAGTTTATATTGGTTTTTATTTCAATTCCAAACAACCTTGTCGCAAATTGGCACCATTTTCCTATTTTTTGTCTAATAAACCACAGTCTATGTATATTGGGATAGCACCTCAGTGCCAGTTTCAGTAATGAGTTTATCAAATCAATTATCAGGATATTCTCCCCTTGGTGTAGCTCAGAGGGAACTCTCAGTAGATATGGATTTGTGCATAATGTGACATCTAGAGCATTGAGTGATTTGTGGAAAATAATGTCCTGTGTGTCGTTGCTGATGTCATTTATATTTCGGAGTAATGTATGGACAATTTGTAGACACTTCACATCTATCTCATCCTCCTGAAAGATAGCCGTCCCAACACTTGTTTGATCGGTTCTTTTCTTCGATTCCTTGACGGCAAGAACCAGCTCATCTAAATATCGTACCTGCGATTCCATTATGAGATGAGATATTGCCACTTTGCAAATCTTTTCGTTATTTTTTCTGTCCCTAAAAAACGGTAGAAAATGTATGTGGGTATTGTTAATTCCGTAACGAAGCTTGTAAATCTTGTAAAGGATGGCAACTAATGTTCCAAAACAATGAAAAAAACACTTAATACTATATAATCATAGATCTTCAATTTTTTTTTTTTTTATTATTCTTTTGAGTGTGTGAAAAAAAAAAAAAGAAAAAACGCGATTTTTTAGTTTTTCTCTTTTCCAGTTTTTTTTTTGTTGACACTCCACCGTTTCGTGTCACCCCCCGCCCCACCGCCTTTCTACCAAATACAGCTACAACAATTTTGATCTACAAAATGTTAACTATAATACACATATTATTTCATAGACATTCAACATATTTCATTTATTATTTATTCATTACTATTCATTTCCCTGGAAAAAACATATTGCCCCTTTTGAAATGGCAATATCTCTCGGAGTTTAAATGTATTTTTTATATATTTCTTAATCTATGTATATATATATATATATATTATATGCTGAAAACTTTAAAATATCACTCCTTCTTCTCCTGCTGAGCTACTTGGGCGGCGGCGGCAGCAGCCCTGTACTCTGCCTCGTAATTCAGTGGTCTTTTGAACAGTAGAATGTGCGGTTCTGGGGCGTGACACTCGTAGTGCTCCCACCCGAGGGATTGTGTGATGCCGAGCCCTCTCCACTCGTCTTCTGTAAGGATACGCAGCGTCCCTACCTCGCTGTTGAAGTAGTCTGAGGGTATCACCTTCAACATCGGTTTGGGAAGCATAACGTGTCTGTACTCGTTCACATCGTCGCTGTACCGCGGCGAGTAATGGATCGACTCTTGAAATTCGAGCACGCGAGCCCGCTCCTGGTCAGTCAGCTTCCGCCCTTCAAAGGTATGGTAATGTCTATACATTTTTTTTTTTCTGTTATGTATCTTCTTCTTCTTCGTTATAATTTCTTCACTCTTTTTGTTAAACACAAAATCAATTGACAAATAAGCAAAAACAGAAAACCTTCTTTTTATTACAACTTTGTAGTGTGTGCTCTCGAGGGAAAAAAAACCCAGTTCGGCTAATAATCAAAAATAAAAAAAAAATAGAGAGAAGATTGTACGGGTGTTTCTGTGTCTAACCGTCTCTCTCTCCCTCTCTATGAACAAAAACCACGCGTTAAAGGAAAAAAAAATACACACACACACAGAGAAGCACAGCACAGCACAGCACAGCACAGAAGCGTTTGCCAAATTAATTAAGAACGGGCAGATTTTACAATTAATGCAAATGGGAACTGAGAGCAATTATATTGTCCTTTTTTTATAGATAATATTATAATTGTTAAGTGGTAAAAAATTCCAAAACCGATTTCAAGAAACATCAAGAAAAAAAAACTAACGGATAACCGATGAGGAGTAATGTTTTTGTGGGTTTGAAGCCAGCGTTCGGGATAGAAGTCGAGGAGGATGTGCGGGAACATGTTGACTACGTTTTGGCACCTTTGACTAATGCTCGGTATAGGAAGCGGGTTTGGCAGGTTCGGGAAGACCCTGGTGGATTCTGTATTGAAGATATCCCAGAGCCACTGTTGCAGGATCTTGGTATACCGCCGTTCAATAGTGGTGGTGTTGGTAATAGCAATAACAACCACACCAGAAAGGAATACATAGGTTTATTGGCCTCTTGGCTAGATTTGGAGACAGATGATCCAGACACCAGGGAGATGAGTATGCAGGTTCTGCTGAATGAATGTAGATACGCAAGGTTTGTTGGCGTGAGAAATTTGATAGTGGCTCCACCTCGAAATGTGCTGGCGATCCAGCGGTATGCGCAGGCGATCTCTGATCTTTTACAGGATTCTGTTGTGACTGAGTACCCGCAGCTGAATCTATCCATATCGCTGCCATTGTGTGAATTGAGCGATCCGCTGGCTACGTGGGAGCTGTGGAACACTGTCAGAACAGTGTGTAAGTACCACGACTGTTTAACTGTATCTCTTGCACTTCCGAAGTTGAAAACACCCAGTCACGTCTTGAACAGGTGGTTATGCGAACCTGTGTTTTGTCTGTTATTGTCATCATCCATATTCGTGACAAACCAGCACAATTATCCTGTGCTTCATAAGTACAATCAGGACGTTATCTACAAATTCCAGCGGATCAATGGGAGGAACATGATTAACCAGAATGAACTTTGTATTATCATGCATGGGATTGAAAAATATGAAGGTAAAATTAACGGAGGAATACAGTCTTTTATCAATTACATTAATTTCTTACTTAAGAAAGGCGATAAGACCATTCTTCAAAATATGACGAAAACAGAATTTAAGCTTGCTGAGAAACTTAAAGAACCAAGAATACTTCCACAATTGAAACCGCACAGTGAAGAATTGACTAATGGGGATTACATAAATTTCGAGGAAGATAATGTCAAATATGATATGTATGAGTTTGCGATAAGGAAAGCAGTAGAAGATAACTTACCAAATTGGAAAGAAGCTACTATCAAAGTTTTAATTGCAGGTGCAGGCAGAGGTCCGTTAGTTGATCTTACCTTCAAAGTCCTGAAGGAAAACAAGATTTTAGAAAACACCCAGCTAATTGCAATTGAAAAAAATCCTAGATCTTATCTTTACTTACAGAAACGTAATTTTGACAAATGGCAAAATAGGGTTACTTTATTAAACGAGGACATGACAAAATGGGAAAGAAATAACAAGACTAAGACGATTGTTGATTTGTGTATTTCGGAATTGTTAGGTTCATTCGGCTGTAATGAGTTATCTCCGGAGTGTTTGGAAGTAATTGAAAAGTATCACAGTCACAAACATACAATTTACATTCCAAAATCATATACTTCATTTATCGCACCAATTAGCTGTCCTGTTTTGTATCAAAAGCTAAACCAATTGCACCATAGTAATACTCACGTCTTCGAGCAACCCTGGGTATTACACAATATACCTTATAATATTGTATCCTCGAAGGTGAATGAAGTTTGGACAATGAAACATCCCATGGAAGAATCAAAGTTGCAGACCAAGAGAGAAATCATTACCGATTTCAAAATTAAACATCGTGGGGAGATTCACGGGTTAATCGGATTTTTCACTGCAGACCTTTATGATGATATTGTACTTTCCATTCTTCCTGATGGTACGATGGCCCGTTTACGCACCCCACC
Source organism: Nakaseomyces sp. UFMG-CM-Y6046 (assembly GCA_030571395.1). Classification (NCBI taxonomy): domain Eukaryota; kingdom Fungi; phylum Ascomycota; class Saccharomycetes; order Saccharomycetales; family Saccharomycetaceae; genus Nakaseomyces; species Nakaseomyces sp. UFMG-CM-Y6046. The sequence goes on from JAJLXT010000160.1 coordinate 15,918, forward strand.
AAATAATGGCAATGGGGCCGGTGGTTTGATGATGCATTCCACACCAGATAAGAGTAACAACAACCTACAAAACAAGTACTACTTCAAGAAATTTGATATGACAAAGGGTTTGTTTTCATGGTCTCCTTATGTATTTCCATTGGTTGTTCCCATGTTAGCTAGTGATGACACGGAGCTGTCTGTGATGTTATCTCGGAGAAGTAATACCAAAGCTGTGTGGTATGAATGGTCTTTGGAGAGCTACATGTATATGGTTGTTACATCATCATCATCATCGAAATCCAGGAACTATCAGAACCAACAACACAGCCTTATCACGCCTTCTACCAATGGTAAGAAACCAACGATTAGTGCAGCAAATGGAGAGCGTAAGATAAGTAACAGTAGTCCACTAGATGTTCAGTACGTAAATGCTGTAGAAGAAGACTTCAACAACACCGAGGAAGGCTTTAGCACAGCTGAGAACGGATGGGATAGCGTGCACGATTTGCACCAAATTACACAAGAACGTCAACAACCCCTTCCTCTATTTGAGATTCCAGAGGAAGAAGATAACGAAGAAGAGGAGATACATATTCGTGTGAAAACTGGTGTTACCCAACTTCATAATGCCCGTGGAATCCACTCTAGTATTGAGCTGTAGAGAGAAATCTTTCCAAAAGAAAATAACAATAAAAAGAAACCTAAAAGAAAAAAACCAAAACAAAATCATTAATGCTAACAAAAAATATCATTTTCCTTTTTATTTGTTATCATAAAAAGAACATTAACAAAATGTCGAACTTGCATAAATGACGTAATACCTGCTATTTTTTTTTCTTTATTTCTTTATTTTCCGTGGAGTGAAATACTATAAAAATAATTATCATGCCCCTCCTACTAAAGTAATCAAAGAGAACAGCAAGTATTTACTTTATTTTTTTTGCCCACCTCCTTTCTGTGGAGCTTGTGCTGGTTGTTTCCATTTTGCTATTTTATCAAATTTTGTTTTTCATTATTTTGTTATTTTTTCCTTCCTTTTTCTTTTTGATTGCCAGAACTGAATAAAAATAAAAATAAAATAGAAATACAGGGGGGTGAGGGACGAAAATGATTCTTCCCTGCTCCCTCTATACGCATTTAACGAAACAAAAAATCAAATCAAATAAAAAAAAAACAGATATGAAAATACGTCATTTTCATTTTCATTTTTTTTATTTTTAATTTTTTAATTTTTTTTTCCTAATTTTATTATCTTTTTCTCATTTGAAATACATGCTGTCCTATTTGGGAATACACAGACATACTTGTACCAACGCGGTATTAAGTTTAAAAGAAAAATCATTATATTTTCTGTTTTACAGCAAGAAAAACTCCCTGCAAACACAAAAGGTAGCATAAACACACCCCCTGCCCCTCCTCTTACGACTACTTCATCTCCACTTTGGGTAGTAACTCTTTTTTTTTTTTTATTTTTTTCCATTTTCAAAATGCTTTAGTGCATTCCAACCTCCCCCACCTTTCCAAAAAAAAGACAACAACAACAACAGCAACAAGCATATCTTCCTTTCTTTCTTAGACATCCTCCCCCCGCTTTGTTATTTGAATCATTACATTAAAATCATGTGCTGTTCTCTCACTTTCTCTCTCTCTGTCTCTTCATCTCTATCAACAACCTAAAGTGCCTCTCTTTCTTTCTCTGTCCCATACGCACTCGCACTGATACTAGGGCACTTTTATTTTTTTCTCCCCCCCTATTACCATCATGCCATAGAGAGAGAGAGAGAAAGAGAGAAGAGTGTGACTACTTATCCTCCCCCCCACTACAAACATACAACCAGAACAAGCAAAAAACAAAGTTGACAACACTCACAGAGAGGGAGATGGATACAAAAAAATTTACCGTTCCGTTTTCACTACGCCGTTACTTTTGTGAAAATTAATCACTTTTTCTTCTTTCCACGCGTTTTGACGGAGAGGCAGGAGGCAGTAAGACACACACACACAGACAGAGACATAGTATCACATCCTTTCTCTATCTCCCTGGTTGTTATCCCGAAGCTGTCTGTATAAATAGAATATATGTTGTGAAATGACCGAAGAAAGAGGAGGGGGAGTCAAAGTATAGTAGTGGGGGG